>JAZGTI010002390.1:20291-36652 GCA_036877585.1 Botia kubotai
GTGTGTGTGTGTGTGTGTGTGCGTGTGTGTGCGTGTCTGTGTGTGTGTGTGCGTGTGTGTGTGTAACCATATATTGGGGACAAATTTGTACCCACAAGTCAGCAACACCTGACCTCCTTTTGGGGACGTCCTCATTTATAAAAGCGCTACAAAAATATAGTTTTATTTTTTAATTAAAAAAAAAATGTAGAGAGTTTCTGCTAGGGTTAGTGTTGGTTAGGGTTAGGTTACAGTGTTGATAACTAGCTGTATATAAAAACAATAGAAGTCTATGGAATGTCCCCATTTAGATAGATAAGTAAACATGTGTGTGTGTGTGTGAATGAGTCAAGGCTGGGTGCCAATTTATATTCCTCGGCTGCACACTGTAAGATGAAGTACATGCTTCTGAATATTCAGTTCTGTTGAGCTCACACTGGTTCTGGCTTCATTCACTGCACACTTACAACTGAACTCTCCTGATTCCCATCAACTGAACAGTATCAAGTCAGCACAGTTATAAAACAATGTGAACAGCAAAGCTCAGATTCGGATGTGATGAAACTGCTGATTCCCACCTAACACGTAATGTTGGCCTATGTTCTTTAAATGCTCTCTTAAGTTATCAAAAACGTTCTTGCGGTACCATTTGTAGAACGTTTTTAAACATTTGAAAGAATATTGGAAATCAAAACATTTTTGTTACTCAATAGAAACATTAGGGAAATGTTCTTACAACCTTAAATTGTTAGCCGGGTTGCAGCCTTTGGTATCTTGATATGACTGAGCGTAGACAAACATATGTGAGACAATAAACATAGAAATAAACGATAAAACATGAATGGAACCTCCGTGAAATTATTTTAAGCTGTAAAACGTTTTTTAAGAGACACTGGGGATTGTGGGTAATATTCGCTTGCATGCATAGATGCTCACTCAGTACATTCTATAACACAGCCTGGGCATCTTTTAAAGGGCATATAATCCTAATCTCAGTTTGTAGTTTGAACTATATGTGAATAAGAATAAATTAACAGTGTGTGTTTGCGGTCATCTGAACCAGCAGCAGTTTTTTTTGAACCAGCTGCAATTTTTGCACCTATCTGAAGCGACGCTTCAATGAACAGCTCAATGGGTCGGCTGTTAGCAGACTGCAGAGCGACTGCGATCACACGTCTTTTGTTGAGTTCATTTAGCTGCTCTCTGCAGCATGTTCGTCAAGTTCCTGTAGCTCAACTGCTAGAGCATTGTGTTAGCAGCACAAAAGGTCATGGGTTCGAGTCCCAGCTTTCCTGTAGCTCAGTGGTTAGAGCATGACGTTAACAACGCCAAGGTCATGGGTTCGATCCCAGGGATTGCACATACTCAATGTATAGTATAATGCAATGTAAGTCGCTTTGGATAAAAGCGTCTGCCAAATGCCTAAATGTAAAAAAAAAATGTAAATGTGTGTATACTGTGTCAATTGTAGTAAGCCAGTGTGAGGATGTTTGCATTAGCTGACTATCTGTGGATGAAGAGGGCGGGCGTGGATCTGCCCTTCTGGCAGTTCTTACTCTTTAAGACGATTGTTTGAGATTTATGGGCTGTGAGATGGATACAGTAGCTCAGCCATTACTGTGTGTGCTGCAATTAAACTGACAGTTTATAATGTTAATTGTCTTCGTTCAGCCCCCTTCAGACAACCAGAGGAAATCAATTCACTGACCCTGACTAAATGTTTTCTTCTCTTTCTTTTCTGAATTACACGTATCTGTTCATTTGTCCCTCTGTACTCTCTCTTTACCTGCCCTTTAACCTTCATTTATTGTTATTCATCTGTCCATCGCTGTCTTTTGTTTACCGATGTGTTCTTTTTTTGTTCTTGCTTTTCTGTTCATTTTCTTTCTGTTCATTTTCTTTCTGTTCATTGTGATGTCAGTGAAGCATCACTGTTGTCATTGGTCATAATCAAGGTTAGTGGTTTGAATCTCTAGGGTTGTAAAATTCCAGGGATTTTGTAAACTTCATGGGAATTCAAGGGAATATTTAGGAATTACAGCACACAGATGAAGACGAGTTATATTTGGAGGAATCGGATGTTCGTTTTTGTTTTTGTATATGATGCATAAATTTCCATAAATACCCATAAAATTCCAGTTTTGGAATATTTCCAAAATTCCTTGGCAACTCTAACCTGTAACCCTGAAGATTAAACACAGTGTGAATCTCATGCTGGACCAGGTGTGCTGCATGAATGATGCATTACATCCTGCAGCTCGGTGAGATGTGCTGTTACTTGTAACTGATCGTATGTGATACTGAAGAACTGTATACTGAGAGACTTTGTTTAATAATTTATATTTGTTGACCACCCAGAACAACCTAGAAATATCCAGAAACCACTTAAACTACTCCCTGTCTCCCTCTGTCTCTCTCTCTCTCTCTCTTCCCCTCTCTCTCTCTCTCTCTCTGTCTCTCTCTTTCTGTACATTACATATTCTGCTCTTTACTGATCTGTTCCGTTCTGAAGTGACATTCTAAATTGATTCATTTCATGTGGAATGGAGTCGTTTAGCAGAGAGCGAGAGCAGGGCTCTGCTGCTGTACCACCAGACTTATAATTTAACAGGAATTGTATTTTGTTCTTTAATGAAATGAGGGGCAATTTTTGCACCTATCTGAAGCGACGCTTCAATGAACAGCTCAATGGGTCGGCTGTTAGCAGACTGCAGAGCGACTGCGATCACACGTCTTTTGTTGAGTTCATTTAGCTGCTCTCTGCAGCATGTTCGTCAGCTTCCTGTAGCTCAACTGCTAGAGCATTGTGTTAGCAGCACAAAAGGTCATGGGTTCGAGTCCCAGGGAACACACACACACACAGATAAATGGGGAGCTTGAATGTACTGTTAGTCACTTTGGATACAAGAATCTGTCAAATGCAGAAATGTAAATATATATTGGGATTGTTAAAGTATTATTCCCTTCCGTTCTCTTTGGCAGTCAGGTAGTGTGCAGGAAAAGTGTTGATGTATATTATACAAAATATATAAGCTGTTTTTTTGGGGTTGTTGCACACAGCCAAAAAATATGAACCTTTTCATACAGTCGAGTCTGTGGAAGTGTGTGCCTGAGCGAGAGTACCTTTTCATTTTCATTGTCATTCATTTATTCAAGAAAAACATGATGCTTTAATCAATGGTAATTTTAATAGAATTATAATTCAGTTCAGCAACAGCAAACAGTGTAATTGTGTAAGAGTTTTTTCTTTGGAAAATAGGTACAAACAAAGAAAAGAAATGAAAGCAGTTTAAACACAACTTGTGTGTTTTGTTTCTCCCTCTCAGAACATCCTTCTGTATGCAGACTTCCAGGAGTCGACCTTTGACCTGCAGAAGCTGCCGACCTGTCGGTTCGAGGCCATGGATCTTTTCCACAAGTGTTTCCTGATTGTGAAGTTGAGGAGGGAGCAGGTTTCTGAGGAGAGCGAGACAGTCATCAGAGAGGGTCAGTGCAAAAACTGGAGAGCCATCCGCGTGGACCTGGTAGCTCCCCCGATTGATCGCTATGCGTTCGCTCTGCTCGGATGGACTGGCTCTACGGTGAGACCAGTCTTTATGAATCAAATAATCAGATAAAATCAGACATCAGTGAGTGCTGATACGTTTGTCTCTGGTGATGTCAATGGCCTTTGATCTTTAAAAATGATCTACTGTTAACGGTGGTGTGGGTTAGTTTTTTTCCAGAAACATTTGTTGTTATGCTGAAAGTCTCTTTACATCCTGATAACAGTCACTAAGTACAGTGGTCGAAGTATTTAAGTATATATAATGTATTCTGCTAAAGGTGAAGGGCTTTAGAATGTTCATCCAATCGTTGCATTCGGTCTGTTTTCAACGCTAGCTTGCTATTGCTAGCCTTTCCAAAACTGCCTATTGTACTTTTAAATGTTTTGATAAATAATTAGTGATGTGTTGCTCTCTGTGCTGTAGTCTAACATTTGCTCAATGTTTAAGAACATTAACAGAACACTCTTCTCCTCCGGTCACAGCTTGTACTTTGTGTTACTGTCCCTAAAATCTCTTTCTCGCCGCAGAAAGACTTTAGGGAGTGACCTGAGATAGATACAGTTTGACTTGAGCTGTTTATAGACGTTCCCTAACCTTGAGCCATAGCGCTCACATCCCCCGAGTTGGTTCTGCAGTCTGGTCCACACGGACGCTCAACCTATCAGCTGTAATTACATTTTTCTGCACACTGCCTCCTGGGTTCCATATCCCATGATGCTTTTCAGCACCCACGGCGTCTGTGCGCTTTGTGCCGCTTTGAACAGGCTGAAGATAGAGAAAGAGCGGGAATATTTCTCTGAGGCTTATCGTAAATTAATAAATCATACCATTCTTTGCAACTAATTAGAAGTTCAGAATACTATAAATTTAATTTATGCGTTCATTCATTTATTCATTGGCTCTGTCCTCATGTGTTTCGGATATTTCACAGCGTCCACTAATAGTGTTTGTTTCTCGCTGAAAAAGCAGTGACCCAAAGCAGCTTAAGATAATGACAAAACATTCAAACCAGTGTGTTTGAAAAGCTTAATAGAGGCCATTTAAATAGGTCTGTTGGCCATGATAAGTCTCTCTAAAGAGATTCATGTTGCTGACGACAAAACAACAACAGCAGGCTGCGTTAATATTGTGCGCTGAGGTTACTTCCAAATCTGTGTGGTTTGTTTTGTCAAGGGAAATACACAGACAAAAACTCCCCAAACTTTTTGATTGCTTAGTGGCTGATGCATTGTTTATCAGAAAATGTCTGTTTGCGTATTATTATTTAACTGCAGTCGGTGTACTGCCACAGAGCAGCTGTCCTCTTCTAATATCTGTATCTGATCGGAGGTCATTAAATGTATTATCATTTTCCTTGAACAACATCCTTTTGCGGGTCCCAAAATAACATTATAATCAAACAACAGGTCAAATCTCATTTCAGATCACAACGTACCTCTAAATCACCAAGACTCCTCCCCTCCAGCTGCCCGTCATAGTTTTCATCAGCCAATCAAATCTTGAGAAATAAAATCAAGTTTATCTTGAAAATGTCACAGTATGGAGGTCAAACCTTAGGTAGGGTGGGGGAGGCTAGCAATAGCAAGATCCCGCCCTCCCTTCAGAGCGCTCTCAAAAGCCACACCTCCTCCTTCGGACCGAATGCAATGATTGGACAAGCATTTTATGGTGCTGCACCTTCTAGAGAATATATATTTAAATAGAATGTGAATAGAGTAAAATAGAGTGATTGCTATCAGGATGTGAAGAAGAAACTGTCAGTAAGCATAACGAAAAAATGTTTCTGGAAAAATCACCCACTCTGCCTTTAAGTTTAACTGTGTATTTGTATGTTTTGTAATATGTTGTTTCTCCTCAGCTGTTTGAAAGAGATTTGAGAAGATTCGCTAGAGTGGAGCGAGGGAAACTGTTGGACAATCATGCGCTGTATGACAAAACTACGGTATGACCGCACACACTCACCACACGTCTATTAACTGCAGGGTAAATGTACGTTTTGGAGGTTAAATGCTGTTTTGTTATGCAAAACCCTTCGATAGTCAGATTTCCTGCAGATAATAAACACTGTTACTTTTTTGTTTGAATGGTCCAATCTGCTTCTGGCTCGACCAATGGTGTGTTTAGGGCGGGACTACATGTTTGACAGAAATCTATTGGAAAACAACAATAATTTTTGCCATTCCATGTTTTGCTAGTCATGGTGTGGAAATGCACAGTGTAGCATTAAGTCTTGTGTGGGCTGTTTAGAATGTAAATACAGGATTGCTGAAGGATGTTCTAAGCCTAGACGAATATTTAGAGTGATTTCCTGTAAAAGTGCCAAAAACATTAAAATAATTAAACCAGAAATATATTTCGATCAAATTTTGACCTTTTAAGACATTAATTGATGTAAATTGTCTTTATAATTTCGACTAATCGCATTAGAGTCTGTATGTTACAGTCACTGATAATTTCCTTGTGTGTGTGTGTGTGTGAAGGCCTGGCAGTTTAATTTAGAGGGCTTGTAGTTTGCTTGCATGCTTTCCTGAGTGCAATAAATTGTTGGTTATTGTGTTCTGATAAAATAACTTATTTTGCATAGAGGTTTCATCCATTAACACATTTACACACACATGCTCAGTGCACACATGCTAACACACACACACAATATGCACTTTAATGGAAAATGGGATGGGGGAAAAATAAAAACTGATTGAAAAATTGTTTTTTTACAGAGGTGCAAATTAACCGTGGCGCGCCTGTTCCAGCTTAAAATGTATTTCCTTTCTCTGACAATGACTAATCAAACGCGCTCCCGAGGGGGCGGCGACTGGGGGCTGTGGCTTTACTTATGGCCCTCGCCTCATATTAACATGCATTGATTTTCCTGCAATTTTTCCATAATGCAGCAATCTGTCAAAGTCGCCCCACAACGGGCGCTGTGACAGCTCGGCGGCGGGCGTCTGACAGACGGTCAGGCCGGACTCCTCGGGAGAATTTTAGCAATGAGCCAGTGTTAATTTAATGCGTCCTGTCTTTGCTGAGAGACTCGAATCGCTCAATTTGTGGCTCAGACAGAGAAAGATTGATAAATCTGCAGTTACTGTCATCTCTCTGTATCGCCACAAACTTTTCTTTTAGCTTCTAATGGTTCATGCTAATTTTCTCTGCCTGTGAGATCGAAATTGGTAGTTACATCAGAGATTTGGGTGGAAGCAAGAATAACATTTTCAATTTACAATTTCAAATCTAAAACAGGTGTATTTATATAGTGTTTTTTTACAATACTGCCTTGTTTCAAAGCAGCTTTACATAAACAGAAAAATTATGAAATACATAGATCACATGATATTGCAAATTGTATTGTTTTCATATGATGTATATCAGTGAAGCTAATCAGTGATAGTATGATTGTAATTAGTTTATGAATATAAAGATGACTGAACTGTTGATAACTACAACACATTTGCATCACTTGAGGAAATGGACGTGTCACAGAAATACTTGTGACTGCATGTGAAGACTCGTACCTCACTCAGTGGTTTATGTGAAGATAATGTATTCAGACAGTGTATGACTAAGAGTTTTTTGTTATATAATGCAGTATAATTTGTACATTATATGTGACTTCAAGTGTCGTTGACCTAGAGCAACTCTACAGTAAATCTACAGTCTTAAAAACTTAGTTAATCGCTAAGAGTATTAGTAAAGACGTGGTGTATTCAATCCTCAAATGACAAGAAATATTACTGTGCCGTTTACACTTGTTAGTCAATAATTACTAGCTTATGGAAGCTGTTTCATCTTTAGCGGCAGCGCTGGACAAATTTGCATAAGTGCCGGGATGTAATTGGTATCATTTGAGCATGTTCTGCTATTACTGGCCCTTAATCATGCCATAACGTGACAAAACGTCTCCGCCCATAGAGGAGATCGCTGAACTAAAGTTGGCTGGATCAGAAGAAGTCCCAGTAACCTTGTCAACTCGAGGCATTGGATGATTAGCTTGCCCTGCCAAAAGCACCGCGCCACCCTCCACTCATATCAGCCCATTTGTCAGATGTGAGAAGAAGCCCATTTATCCCTCAGAAGGGGGGGAGGAGGGGCAGGAAGTGAGAACGCTTGAGAGAGAGGCACAAATAGGATCAGGGAGTGAATGGCAACGAGTGGCAAACTGATGCTTTTCCCCCGAGATAAAAGTATCATTAGCACAGCGGTAGCCGAACGTTTTTCCACTTAATTAAGCGTGAGAGGAAATGACCAGCAGAAAAGCTTTTCTCACACTTGGTCAGACAAACAACAGTGGAATCGGTGAGGTGAGGAAACGGCAGAAGCTTAGTGAGAGAAATTGATCTTCATTAGCTTGATTAGGACTTTAATTGGGCTTTGGGGTGGAAGAAACAAGCACACTGTTAACGGACTCCATTACAGGAGCGTTCTTCACCTCTGGCCAATCGAGCGAGCGACCTTCAGGGTGGACGAGCGTCTGAGAGGATCAAAGATGTGTGTGTGTTCATAATCTGTTCATAGACATCAGACAACACTCTCCGCTCGGTGATCGACTGACGCGTATTGTGCACAATGACAACAGGTTCTGAAAATAAATCCAATCTGATTGGCTGGCTTCACAAAAACTCCAGAATCAGGCCGCATAGATTTTATCGGTCTGGAAGCAACAGTTTGTTTAAAAGTTTGTGGTTTCATGCGATGATGCAAAGCTTGATAGGCTAGTTAGAGTTTTGTTTGAGGCGCTTAGTAGCAAATAAACTAAATATTAGTGAGCGCAACTGCATTTTCCACTTTTTAAGAGTTTTGTTTAGAAAAATACAGAAACGCTGACCGCAAAACACATATAACAGTTATTCCTGTAGTGTTCCTCTCGCTAGTCTATTATTGTGCTGCTTGATCAGCGCTTTCAGATCAAACGGGGAGGTTGGGCTGGAGCTGTTCTTTGCCACAATGAGCTGCAAAATAGGCCAGATATTATTCTAGAGGTCAAAGGACAGTCACTGACAGACAAGTGTGTCAGTAACCTCTGGATCGAGTAAACTGAACCATGCTTGCTGTTTTCATGCATAACCTCAAGCGTTCTCAGAAGGTCAGTGTGCTCGCTCGCCCTTGCTTTCAAACATGCGTCTGAAAAGTGATTTTTGCCTTCAAATGTGTCAGCAAGTTGACAGTGAAAGTGGCAGGTCCTTTCTCTCATGAGGTGTGTGTTTAAAGAGCAGCATGCAGATGAGGCGGGCGGGCAGCACAGGCGGTTTGGAGAGGAGTGATGCTATCAGAACAGACGGTTTATTTTTTGCAACAACAAGCAAATGTTCTCATAATGTTGGCTAACGTTCTCAAAAAGTTCTCTCAAAGTTATCAAAAAGGGTTCTTGCAGTAACTCAGTGTAACTTTCTTTTGCATTATATAGCACGTCAAAAATGTTATTCTTAAGTTGTTATTGTAAAACACTACAGTTCCTAGAACTTTTGAAATAACATATTAAACACTTTTGTTAATTAATGGAAACATTAGAGAAACGTATTGCAGCCTAAATAATTGTCAGGTGGAAATGTACATTTGCCATGTGACAATGCCAACTTTCAATGTCTCCTATACAGACAAAGGCCCAAAAAAGCATTAAATATGCGCTTCAATATCTAAATGTTTGATGTGCATTAGATCAAAGTAGATGAAATTTGTTTAAAGAAATGTGTTTCAAGCAAAAGCATTGAAATAAAACATATATTCGATCAAACAGAAACCTCTGTGTTCCAAACACACTGTTTGGGTTATGAAGTGAAATGAAACCTCACCCAGTGTCACTTGTGTGGACGTGCGCTGTTTCTAAACACTTCTTTTGTTTTATCTTTTCTAAACTGTTATTTTCTGTTTTTTTAAGACTCGCATTGAATGTGGAATCTGAGCCTGATGTTGTGACAGAATATCACAGAGACGTGAGGTGGGCACTTTTGACTCGGGTCAGTAAGCAACCACCCAGAACAACCTAGCAACCACTTAGTTACGCTCCACCAAGCACCTAAAACACAACAGTATCTGCAAGCTTAATTTCCAAATACTTTCTGGGGCTGCTGCGTGTGTGTGTGTGTGTGTGTGTGTCCTCTACCGTTCATCTGAAGGTGGATTATAATTAATATGTGTTCTGGGCTTTGATGAATGAGGACGTTGGAGGATTTCATCAGCAACAGACTGAACAGTTTCCTCCCTAAACAGGAGGACCAGCTGACCCCACAAACACCTCCTGAAGCAGCCCTCTCTCTGTAGAGGTTACCACAGAGTCTTTCAGAATGTGCGGGACGGAGCGATCGTTCTGACTGTCACGCTTGCATTTAAAAATAACATATTCTCCAGCGATGATATGACTGTCTTCATCTCTGACTTATATTCTTCAGCCTTACCTGTGTGTGTGTGTGTGTGTGTGCTCTCTAGTAGGGTAATTAGTCAAAGCCCAGTGTAAGTGTATGATTAATCGGTCTGTGTTAAGCAGACTTTGAGGGCGGATGCCATGACCGCAGGGTTGTGCACGTGTCTGTTGCATGATAGAACTAAATTTATATTCCCTCATTTTCAGAAAACATCACTCATACCACCAAACAGACACAGCACAGTTAAATACACACGTACAGATACAACATAGTCAAATACACACACTTACAGATACAACATAGTCAAATACACACACTTACAGACAGAACAGTAAACTACACACAGAGACAGAACAGTAAACTACACTTACAGACAGAACGGTAAACTACACTTACAGACAGAACAGTAAACTACACACACAGACACAACGCGGTAAACTACACACACTTACAGACAGAACAGTAAACTACACACACTTACAGACAGAACAGTAAACTACACACACTTACAGACACAACACAGTCAATACGCACACATACACACTAACAATACATTTACAAAAACCACTAATAACTCATAACATGCACTGTAAGCAGTGAGAATCTGTTCAGGATTCAGCTGTTTGTCTTACGCTGCGGCACAAAAATAATGAAGTGAACTCTGTCTTTCCGTTATTTAGTGTTTTGAAGATGGAAATTGTCTAAGCAGGTGACGTGATGGATTGAAACGTGTCCAAGTTTTTTCTCATTAGACGTCTTTCAAATTAAAAAGCTGCTTAATTATCTTTGGAGAGCTCGTTTAGCAGAGATAACTCGATGAACGCAGCGGCTGACTGCCTCAGTGGGACTCGGTCTGAGCTCTCAGGAGAATCTGTGCCGGCTCACATCTGTCAGTCAGCGGAGGAAAGTTCTGCCGAGGTCTGAACAGACCCTTCAGCTCAAGTGCTTCATTTCCAGTTAGAAGTTTGAAGGTACCAGGAAATCTATTAGCTGCTTTTTCCTGGAAAAGGTTTAGTGGGCATGTACAGTATTGTTACATCTGAACGAGTCTGAGATTAATAACTCTTAATATTTTCTAAGTGTTGTCTGAGTGTATGTTCTAATGCTTTTTATATTAAAAAGCATATAAAACAGAATGGAATCTAGTTGGGATGTACTCAGGACACAGGTTTAAAGTCTGGCCTGTTATTTCCTGTCCTTTTCTTCTCTCTCTCGCTCTCTTTCTTTGTGTCTCTCTCTCCGTCTCTCTGTCTGTACACTTACACTATTCTGTACTGGTATAAAACCCATAAACCAAATGAAAAAGAAATTATGATTAGCACTAGATTTGCAATTTATGAAGAAAATATTTGCAAGTATGACTGGTCGATATTTTGAATGTTTGCTGAATTACCAGAGAAAAATAGCAGGTCTGAGGAACAGGAATAATGTTCTGTCATATCTTCTGATGCTCTTCTGATGTTGGTGTAGTTCTTGAGTTCTAGAGTAATGATTTGATGTTCCTCATCTCAGAAGTTCTCAGTTGTCCTTCAGTGACGCTGCAGGGGCTGCTGGGAAATGAGAGATGATCTGGGTGTGTCAGCTGACGAGCTGCTTAACAGTCCATCCAGACCAGGTGTCTGTGTGGTGTTGTGGGTGGAGCACAGAGCTGGTCCATCTGGCTGGGGCGTTTCATCTGTGTGTCCTCCACTAACATGACTGATGTGTTGGCAGAGTTCTGCCTGCTGCCCAGCGTACTAACATTTTCCTCTGTAAGAACTTGATACTGTTTCATTAAGTTACAACATTTTTGATAACTTCCAGAGAACTTTTAGAGAATGTTAGGCAGCGTTCTAAGAATGTTCCCTGTTAGCTGGGTCGGACAGTATTCTGTTCTGAACATAGCCTATATCTACTGACAGTTCCTCTCCTCTACTTCCTGTTTCTGGTGCTTTTGTCTGGCTGTCTCTGTTTTCTCCTCCAGCTGGCTGTGAGTTTATTGATGATTGATGTCTTTATATATTCCACGTCTGACCTGGTGTAGCTCCAGTAGACACATCGAGAGCAGTTTTTGTTTCTCAGGCTGTCTCTGCAGGTCTGGGGCAGTGGGACGGGTTACGTTGCAGGTTCTCTGTTCTGGCACTGACTCAGGATGTTTTTTGAAGATGCTGTGAAGATCATTTCATTCCTGTGAGCTTCTGATTTAAAATGCGAGAATTCTTTCACACTCGTTTTGTACGTGAGAGACGTCAACTGGGTGTAAAACTTGTTTATTTTCAGGAATTAACGTTTTTTGCATTAGTAGTTTTCTATGTGCAGGCCTGCACAGGCTAACACACACATGTCTGTAGATAAAGTTTCTTTTGTAATAATTAGTCAACTTGTAATTGATGTTATTTGCAGAGAATTGAATCTTATAAAAGCTGCTGTTAGTTCCTATGTAAGATTTCATGAGTTTAAGATCGAGTTTATTATGTGGCTGCAGGGATGCGTCAACTGTTTAACTACCAATTATCATCTGTTTTTCTTCAGCTTCCTCAATGAGATGTTGCAGTGCATCTTGGGATTGCATTCTGTTTAAAGGATAAACGCAATGAAGTATCTTCAGAGGTCCTCTTTAGAAAGCAGGCTTTGCAACTGTAGCATGATGCTTTAAAATAGAACAGGACAGTTAGAACTGTAGAATAGTGTTACACACACACATGTTAGGTTTTCATGTTTTATGAGGACATTCCATAGATGTAATGGTTTTTATACTGTACAGACTGTACCTTCTATCCGCCTACACTAACTCTACCCATACATCTAACCCTCACAGACAACTTTCACAGAAAGCTTTTTCTTCATGGGGACCTAAAAATGTCCCCACAAGGTCAAAATCGACTGGTATTACTATACTTGGTATTACTATACAATTTAGTCCCCATAATGTAGTGAATACCAGTACACATGCACACACACACACACACTGAAGTGGCATATGAGTGGGCAATAACAGGGCAATTGCAGTGGGCTTTTGGGAGCCACACTTCTGAACATCCCCAGCTGGTGTGATGACTGTGTGTGTGTGTGTGTGTGTTTGATATGAAGGAGAAGCCTCCATAAGGAGAGAGAATAAAGCAAGCAGGGGAATATGGTTTAATTTAGTCTGACATTATACTACAGTACCATTGAGTATTACACACACTCACATTAACACCTGCATCACACCAGATTCACGCCTGTGAGAGGAGACACAACACTGGAAGTGTGTATATGAGACAGCAGACGGTCAGACTGGACCATCAAACCGCACAAGTTTTAGGCTGATGGGGGTGGGGTTAGTTTTGCCTTCAGTTGAAATTTTTATTAGTGCATGTAAATAAGAATGATATAGTACCATTTTTCTTTGATGGTGTTAAATTATTAAAAATGTAAGTACTAATGTAAAACTTCAGTTCATATCATTGTGTGTTAAGAAAGCAAATGGAGCTAATCTTGATTTCATGCTAACATGAAACCGTTTGAATCTACTTGAGTTCAACGGCTATTTGATCAAAGCGATACGTTCTGTTAAAAAAAACTTGAGGACAGAAACAGTTCCTCCAGAAACATGTTTTGTTATGCTGGTTGAAAGTCCCTTGATAGCAAACACTAAGTGAGGTGCTCTAAATGTATTTACATAAATGTATATCTTCTGTGGAATGTTCGTCCAATCATTGCATTCGGACCTAATGCAATAATAGGATGTCCAACTTGCCTGTCAAACGACGTATTTGCTGTTTTAGAAGAGGCGTGGCTTCGGATATAAAACCTTTAATTACACAGAGAGCGAGAGAGAGAGAAAACATCTTGAAAATATCGATATCTAGCCTCGCTCTCTACCCATTTCCTGTCCAGGCAGGAAGCGCCACGCGTTATTTGTCTTCCAGCTCTCTGCAGCAGTCTGTCACAGGGGATTTGCTGGTTCTATCACAGGGGTCATGGCAGAGGAGACTACAGCCTCTTTGTAGCTGTTTGAGTGATTACTGAAGTCGTCCCGGAGAACACAGGCGAGATAAAAAACAGCAGCTCATCAACAATGAGCCACTGAGGAGCGTCTCTGCTCTTCCCGGTCTAGACTCCAACGACTTTTATTGCTTCCGCATGCAAGGTCAGACTCAGACACGCCAGCGTTTCACACTGAAGCTGACGGCTTTGATATATGGCTGTCCTTATTCCGAATGATCATAAAAAGGCTTTTGAATAGCTGCAGTGCTGTTTTGCATTAGCCGTGCACGTGTGGAAAAAGTTTTTTCCTCCGCTGAAGGTCAGATGTTGAGGGGTCAGGAATGCGTTTGAGGCAGCTGCTCCACATTCAGATGTGAATTCAGGTGTGAGTGTGAACAGGAAAAGTGCATTCAGGATTAATGCTAGAAGTGTTTATTAGTTCAGACCCGCAGCTGCAGTTGTCATGCAGAACTGAGGCGGATTAATCCTTCAGGTGGAACAGGAGCCCAACTAACACTTTGAGGTTGTGAGAACGAACGTTTCCCTAATGTTTCCATTAGGTAACAAAAACAAAATATGAATATTCTAGGAACAGTTTTCCTCAGATGGTATATTAACGCTACTGCTTGGTATTTTTTTAATTCGTATATAGTTCTGTATACATATATATAAACCATAAAAAGCGTTCTACTAGCGTTACTGCAAGAATGTTTTTGATAACTATGAATGGATTGGAGACTCCTGCAGTTGACATTTAGATGCTGTTCTAGGCTGCTGTTATAGATATTGCAGCCTTTCTCATATCTGTCCGATAGTTCATGCCCAGTTTCCTGTTTCACCTGGAAATACATCACGTAACATGATTAAAATGAGTTGTGAGCGCTGCCTCATTCTGACTGAAGCTCTAGGGTGATGACTGAAGCGTTCTAGGTTTAAACCCTGCAGGATTTGATGAGTTATGACCATATTGTCCTTAACCTCCGGTTACGTCTCTGGCTGTCTGGTAATTGATTACTGTAAGTCACTTTGGATGAACGTGTCAGCTGAGTGATACTAATGTGATGTCTGATAATGGCAAAATCATTCCACAAGGTGTGACCCTTTGACTTGACATTTTCTGTTATGATTCATATGAGCCGCATGATAATCCACTTCACATCCAATCAGATCACAAGAATGTGAATCATTCCAGAGCGTCCGATGTCGCTCTGTAAATTTGGTTTTATTCACAGACCTCAGAAGCGATTGTATCGTTCATCAGCGGCACGTCTCATCTGTCTCGTTCTGTGAGAAATGTTTCGGTGTCATAATCAAAACTCACGTTTCAGCATCACACGTCTCGATGTGTCTGAAAGAACATTCTAGATTTCTGTGTTCTAGATCATTCTGGATCATCTGTGACAGGTGATAAATGCATCTGAACTGTGTGTGTTGACACAGCCCGTCTAACAGTGAGTGTTCTTAGGACATTGGCTAAAAAAGTTCTCAAAAATTTCTAGCAGTAATATTAAATGAATGTTTTTTAACATTATATGTCATATAACAAAAATGTTATTTTTAAGGACTAGGTGGAATGTTTTATAAACATTTCAGAATTTAAAAATAACGTTCTTATAAACAAGCAATAATGTTAATACAAATGTCTAAAAAACTAGACGTTTGGAACTATCCTAGAACTGTCAAAATAACAATTTTAACATTTTTGTTACTTAATGGAAATGTTAGGGAAATATTCTCAAAACATAAATTTGTTAGCTGGACAGTTCAGATCACCTGGTTTTATGAGAACTGGATGAGAAATATTTGAGCTTATATTGAGATCTCTGACTTTTAATGGCAGATTTGGTAAATCTGGGTGCTGCTGGAGACGCTGTTCAGATCTTCACTGAAACATTAGGGGAGAAACCAGGAGACAAAACGCTCCATTTGGTCTCTATTTAATATCACTGCTGTTTAGTAGAAACAATTGAGAAAAAAACTCTTTTTGTCTCACTGGCGCCTCTGTCTCTTCTATTCACACAAACATGTTTTCTGGCCAGATCTGGTCCGTGTGCAAACACACCAGAGACCCGCTGCGTTTCAGTCACCGCATATAATAAAGAATTCACAGGAAATCACTGCGGAATAAAGTGGTAAAAATGATGAGATCTGTGAAATGAAGGCAAAAGGGCCGTAGGCTCGCTGTCAGCTGAGTAAGAGCTTTCACACCGTCTGCTCATTCACGAGAGCACAGGTCAATGTGAGAAACTTGAGCGTTCAAAAACCACTATTAGAAATGACAAAACCTGCCGTAGCTGGAGAATTCAGCTGTGTGTGACAGCAGTTTTTTACAGACCTCATTCTGTAGCGTTTACACACGCGTGTGTGTCGTCGACACTGCAGTCAGTGATGATTGAGCGCTAGAGGGGATATTATAATGCTGCGTGTCAACACACGCAAACATTTAATTCATCCATCATACGGTAAACCAGCTAACAATTTTAGTTGTAAGAATGTTTCCCTAACGTTTCCATTAAGTATTAAAAATGTT
>JAZGTI010002391.1:0-36650 GCA_036877585.1 Botia kubotai
AGGTTTTTATTTTTTTTCTTTGTAAGCAAAAATGTTATGTGAAATCTAAGGTAACTAACTAAAGGACTGTCTGGACACCAACATCATCTAATCATCTAATAAATAGAAAAGGACTATATATTTTGGCTATCATCAAATACATTCCTACAGTTATTGTTTTAAGTCCTATAAACATGTTTGTTTTTTTATAATGTCACTTAAGCGCCCATAATGCTTGAGGCCTATTTATTGACATTGAGACTAGAGCTTGTTATTTTTGTTCACTTCAATGGAGATGTTTGTTACAACATAAATTTAGCCTCCATTAATAGCTCATTATCTGTCATTAGGTGAAACGTTTCTTGTAATATATTTTTTGTCAAACATGCACTTGCAGCTGACATGACATGAATCAGCCTTTTGAATTATGAATCATCATGATCATTTCCCAAGTTCACCTCAATTGAATGTTGATGACAAAAAGTATGTATCACTTGTTTTAGACAGGTTAAGTGCGTGTCAGGTCAGTGTTTGGATGGATACTGGATGAGAGATGCTTGCAGTGAGTGGATCATGATAAAACTGTGTAACAAATCCAGCACCTCTCAGGTTTGCTGCATTTCTGGTGATATGTCTGAATGAAATTGTGTGGTAGAATAAAACTAAGAATCTGACTTCTGATAATGTTTTTGTAATGAGTTCTGTATTCTTAAGAACTTTAATAATGACAAAACATGCTTTTAACAATAAGGAATTGCAAGTAATGTTTTTAATTGGCTATAATGAAAATACAGTACAGCCTTTCATATATTGTTGCTTATATAAAATACTGAGCAAGGCACAAGATCTAACTGGAACAAAAGTTACAGTTTAAAGGGGCATTTTATGAAGTTAAGCACATTGCATTGTGGGATACAGTATACCTAGTAGTGTGCACTGTAAATTGCACATTCATCTGACATTCAGATAATTACACATCACATGCTGCAGAAATTGTATGCAGTATTGTACAGTATGTTATCATAAACAAAGCCCATGGGCCGGGCTGTCAGGTTATTTGGGAAGGCCAGAGAATCTTGTGCATCCGGTAGTTCTTGAAAATGATGTACTGTCTTCTCTTACCAACAGCAATCAGTGTCCCAATCATCATCTGCACTTGTGAGGGCAAATATGACACTTTATAATAATTATATCCTTGCATAATGATCTCATCTGAGGTATTATTTTTAAACACTGCAATGAAGTGTAAATAACGTTGCATGGTCACACATTTAACACTAGGAGGCACACATCCTATAATACAACATAACCATGTTCATAAAGGTACAAGGCCTGTACATACTTGTTTGTATAAAAAGATGTAGTTTTAAAAGAAAGCTCCCAAAACTGAATATCTCTGAAATGAAACACAACATGAAACGACACAGAGGCACAAATATGATCAAATTCTGAATTTCAACAACATTTGATGGTTGCTATCTACCGCACAAGGTAGAGAGGCGGCACAGAAGACATGACCTTTTTTGGGTTGTCTTATCTCTTAAGATATTATTTCTGCTTAGCTGATACTGTATTTCTCCCAAACTAAACATGACGGCTATTTTGCCAAGTCTGTCTGTATTAACACAACAACTAGAGATGACAGCATCACAAACAAACAGACAAGCCCTCTAGAAGTATTGCCTATATTTACTGCTGGAGAAGTGAAATGTTTCTCATACAGCACCTTTTTGTGAGAGTCACTAAATAAATAAATTAGCAATAAATGGCAATACATTGTAGATTTACTACACGTATGATATTGTCTGGTTTATGTTTTATACAGCTGGCAATGAACAAACAGGCAGAGTGTATCTTCATAAATTCTATCAAAATGTAATGTAAAATACAAATAAATAAAATATAAATAAAAAATAATTAATATAAAATGTAAAATATTTTAAATCTAGTCTGTTGTTACCACATAAACTCCATGTTCGCATTACAGTCATTCTGCACACACAGTTTTATGGCTGTAGATTTTTTGAAGCTATTGTTTGAATATAATCCTATTGTAGAGGAATAGCCTCTGATCTTATTACATCTATGACTGAGCAAATATTTCATATCCAACTCATTGAATGTTTTTCCAAAAAAGTGCACCTAGACATCAAAGCTTATTTGTTCTCCATTCAGAGATTACTCCATTCTCCATTACTTATTCCTCATCTCCATGTGACACAATCACTACAGAACAGATGTATCTGACGACCACATGTAGGCATATTCACAGTGTTTCTTATGGGTTTCTTGATACAATACGAAAACAATATGAATATGGCGTTAATTAAACCAGTTACCTTCTGTAGTTCAGCTCTGCTCTGTTTTTAAATTAACGCTTAATATTTTTCTTATTTTAAGTTCAGACAGGTGGTATAATTACTTAATAGGTTACCGTATCTTAAATTATTAAATGGTTTAATTTTTTGAGTGGTTTAAGAAAGTCACACAAAGTTCTGGGTGTCAAGAGAACGACCTTCCTCTGATTGTAGTTGTGATTCTACTAAAACAATTAAAGATTTCCATACACAGCAATGAGTAAAACATTTAAAGAGACAGTTCACCTAAAAATGAAGCATCAGTCAGAAAAATGCCTTGATCTGATATTGATTGGAACATGCGGTTGTGTGTGGGTGTGAGAGAGATGGGGGTGGGGGGAGTGTGTCTCAGGACAAATTTGTACCCAAACGTCAGAAAAACCTGACATATCTAAGCTAAAACTCTTTTTGGGGACGTCCTCATTTGTAAAAATGCTATAAAAATATAGTACATAAACATTTCACATACATTTTTAATGTAGATTTTCTGTTAGGGTTAGAGTGTGGGTTAGAGTTAGGTTATATTGTTTATAACTAGCTGTGTATAAAAACAATAGAAGTCTATGGAATGTCCCCATTTAGACTGATAAGTAAATATGTGGATGTGTGGGGAGGTGATAAAAGCTGTTGATGGCCTGCAGCTCTTGACATAAGTGTGAATCAGAGCAGATGGTGTGTGTCCTGACTGTGCTCTCTCTCCCAGCTGAGAAATGCACGTGAAAAACCTGAAATCATCTGCCAAGCAGATCGAACTGTTAGGTGGTTTTAAATATATGTGTCTAATGACTAATGCGTATGACAGGATGCATGTTTTTGCTTTTATGGGGCAGTTTTAAGTTACTGTGCCTTTAAGATTCTTATGTAACAGTGCTGTGTGCAGGTTGTGAGTTTGCTGTCAGGTCCAATATAGTTAGTGCTGCCCCATCCTTCAGTCACTGCCTCTTTGCAAATCCTGCAATAAAATATGCCACACAAACTTTATTTACTGCTTCTTTGTCTATTTAGTACATATATTTACTACTATAAAAGTATTGTTATTTATCTACTCTTTTGTAATAACTTCACTGTGACTAAGCAGACCGAGTCCAGTGAAGAAGCTTTGTTGACATGTAGATGTGGATTTAAGGTCACTTAATGCTCTTTCAAAACAGAAATCCAAGGACATAACACAACACCAGCATTTTCTGCAGCTAAGTTTCAATAAATGTTCTTTTTGGAGTGTGGATGGTTATCTGTCCTTGAAGTTACAGCAGCAGTCTATAGATTTGTTAATTAATTAAAATATTCCTTCAAAAACATGTATAGAGACAGGCACACACTGTCATTAAACCAAATTCAAATGGTTTGATTAAACTAAAATACTCTTATTTCAACAATACTTTTAAAACTAAATCACCCTTTTTGGATTAGTTTAAATAGGCTTTCTGACTAAAATAAAATTTTTCCAGTAAACTTATATAAAGGTGTACCGATAAGGACTGAATAAAAACATCAATTTTTCATCCGATACCATACAGTGTCCTTTAACACAATACAGCAAGACTGAGGAGACAGCCTGAGTTTGTCAGTATCATGCTTTGTTCAACATCTATTGCCTAGCAACAGTTTCATCATACACACGCCTGCCTTTAAAACTGAATCCGCCTGATTAAATACCAGCCTCAAAGACTGGGCATCTTCATTGGTACAGAGCGTCTATTTCTTTCATTGTGTGTTGGGCATTCTGCACACATCTACACAAATTTAAATAATGTAAACATGTTCTTGTAGCTTGTAAATGTTAATGCCCAGCGGTGTAAGAGCATCTTACTATATAAAGCCATAATCAGGGTTATGATTGGATAGATTTACTTGGCTAAGAGGGTTTATGGCTTGAGACTGAATTTACAGTAGTGGCTACTGGCAGCATGTTGTAATTGTTTACTTCTATATATCTTTCTAGGAAATCAGAGGCTTATATATATGGTTCAAGGCCAAATGACTACATTTGCACAATTAATCCCTCTACACATGCTCCTGAAAGGTGCCTGTTGAAATGAAATGCAAAGCTCTGAGATTGTGAGATTATTGGTATTGGCCAATAAAATCACCAGCTTAGCTGATTTTTTATTTAGATTTCACTGTCAGCTCCAGAATCTACCAACATCTTTGTTCATTCATAATGCGTGTTCTTTGCATGTTCTTTTTTTATATTTTGTGGTTTATATTGTGGACGATAAGTATTTATATATTATATATGTATATGTATATGTATATGTATGTATATATATATATATATATATATATATATTATATATGGCCCCTTGGCCCAACTATTCTAATTGACACAAATTAAATGCTGAATCAGAATTTTGATTTATGGATAGTTTGAACTGATTCAATCAAACCCATTGATGGCATTTTAGCTAACTAAACTAAATCAGACACGTTTTTTTTTTCTTAACAGTCTTATATATTCATATTTAGGATTTTTCCTAAACACATTCTCTTCATGAAACTTAATTGGCAAATACATAGTGCATTAAAATCATAAACTGATTTTTTGCTTTGTTAATTTTATACTTTTCGCAAATACATATAAATATTGATGTTCAATACATCGCCCGGTCCTAGGTGATAAGTATAAAAATGGTAAATTACAAGACAAATATTATGAACCAAATACAAACATTCATTTTAAAGGAATTAATCCAATTTATTTCTGGAAAATGAGAATTCTTATGAATGAGATGGAAAGCCATCTGGAGCGTGTGTGACGAGTGTGGGTGTTGTTCTGCGTCACTATCAGCCTGCAGCTTATCTTGGCCTACTTTATTCTAAAAATCGAAAAGAGCAGAAAAAATAGCATTAATGTTCACGCATCACCCTTGGAGATGAGCCTCATGCTGCAGCATCCTACATCATTTTTAAAAAGATATCTGAGGCATGCACAGCCACAAAAATGCATCCTTTCCTCATTCTGAGCTCTTTGGTTTCAGCATTGCCCTATATAACCAGGAATCACTTGCTTACCCTTATGCTGTTTCTTGTTTGTGACTGTTTATAATTCATGTGCAGCTTTTTCCATTGTGAATCAGAGTATGTGTTTCTTCCTGTTTCTCTCAAAAGGGATTTAGCTTCTGCTATAAGCCACTAGTGACTGAGCATGTGCAGAAGGGGAAATAGCTCACGTATCATGCAATGTCAGTTCCATGATGCTCTCAGTTACGGGCATTTCAGGGTGGTGCCTGAGACCCGAAGCCAGTCGTACATGTATGTCCTTGATATGGCATGATAGCATGTATGGAAGTTGCTTGGCGTGCAATAAGCGTGGTGATTCTGATTAGAAACGCAGAATAAAAGAAAATGTGGGTATGAAAAGGGTTACAATTACGTTTGTTTTGTAAATTCACTTACCAATTTCCTATTTATTTCAGAAAGTTTAGGACAGAAAGGAAATATCATAATCACTGGTTTTCACATAAGAAAAACAAAAGCCACTCAGAATTTAAATGCAGCCTTGTTTCATAAGAAACCAATCTGGCTTATGCTCATGGGTGGCTGAGGATGGGACACATGGTTAATTTTTCTCTCCAAGACAGCATATGCACTGCTTAAGCCATTTCTAGTGCCCTTGAATAGGGCAAGCATCACTTTTGTTATTGCTATAATCTTTTCTTTACAAAATCTCATTTACATGTCAAGTTAACAATGTAAACACCATTTACTGCAATGATTATTGTAATTAGTTAAATAAATATAACAATGAGCTATACAACACAGTAGTTGTACAAGCTACACAGTCATTTAAATATCTGCAAGGCTTTGCCTACTGAGCTCACTGCTGAAATAGTGATGGGGGCTTCATCTGACATATAGATTAAACAACATCGGCAACATTACATCCCCATGAGTTGTTAGAGTACAGTTTCAAATCTCCATTAAACATTCATCTAATACAATCCCATGAAGCCCCTTAGGGCCAGCCATTATGATTATTCAGTATGGATGGCCTATGTAAAGTTTGATGGTAGTGACACAAATGTGGAGCAAGTTCAAAGGTTACGCTCGCTGTGGATATTCAGCATACTTACATTGATGAGGTCATATGAGCTAAACAAACAAAAGACAAAAAACAAAAGTTCCTAAATTGTACTTTTACAAAGAATCGTGCACAGATGAACTGCTAATATTCTGCAACCATTTTAAAAATAAAATATTGTGCATATCAGTGTCAGAAATGAACATGAATGATTTTGTTAACGGGTTATTTGTCCATAAAACTGATTGTCAGGGAAATTTTAAACATTAATTAGGGCATAATTTAACATTTAGTTTTTTTTGTTTTAGTTTAGTATTTTTGAAACTGAGCTTAATATCCCATCACTGGGATAAAAGTGTCAGTGGTCAGAGTGTTCTAAACACGATTAGGCCAGACTAAATCTAAGCAAAAAGAGCACATCAGCAGCTAAAAGCACCATTACACTCTGTCAGCATCTCTTTAGGGTTATTTGGTCAGTTCAAGGGCAATTTCTGACAGCTTGGTGGGTAAAATGCTGTTAACACTCACAACACCAAATAAAGATGATAAGTGCTCAGGCTACTGGAGTCCCTTAGTGTGTATTAATGATTTACTACGACTGGTAATCGCTGCTAACAGGAACATGGAATAAAACAAACAGACCTGACATGAGCACTGTGTGCCTGCAGTATTGATCTAAATGAAAGCGGAAAATTAGGGGTTTTCAAAATGTTATTTCTGTTCAACAAATTACTGGAAAGTAGGACTGTGAGTTTGCAGGGACTTGGCAGTACGGTATTACATCAATATCTAGGACATGATGCAATCTTTTACTTTTGTTTTTCTTTCATCTGTCTTAGAATTCAGAGCCTAATGTCTTTACAAACATGGTATGAATGATAGCCAATGATCTCCCATTTCCTAAAAATATTAATGTGTGAAATGTAATTAAAAATATTGATTCCTGACATAAGAATATTAATACAGAGTTATGAGGTTGAAGAATTCCAATATATTTTCCCTCTATTGGAAAGTATTTTGTGATCTCACATCTTTAAATCAAATATTGTGACAAGGCAAATGTAAAACAAGAACAATCCACAATCAGCCCCTAAAACGATTATACTGACAGTGTTTCAGCCTTCCAGAGTAATTTAAGCATGACAAACATACTTATGAGACACTGCAGGCAGCGTTTGTGTGTGTTCAGTCCCTGTGACCCCAATCAGATCTGGCACCTTAGGTTCTCCCTTTACAATCAGCACAGCCGCTAAAATATGTATTACCTTTAGTCCCACCTGCCCAGACCCACACAAATACTGCACACAGTCACCATCTTTTCATTCTGACATGGGTAATAACTACATTTAGTAGTCCATAATCACTTTCTTTTAAATTGGAAAATCACACATCTTGGGAGACATGTAAATAGCATAAAATAGCATGTTTTAACTTTAGAATTAACTTTATTATTTGCTAATCAGATTATGTGTGATTATTGCTTAACTTACTTTTACCTTATAATAAAGTACTAGGTACTAGTAAGTACTAGAGGAGGTGGGGCTTTGGAGAGCGCTCTGAAGGAAGGGTGGGATCTTATGCTTTCAAAGTTAGCTTGCTATTGCTAGCCTCTCTGAAATTGCCTTCCCTACCTTTAAAGGCGACAATGAGGGTTTCCTTCCCTGAGTGTAACTGGGAGAAAACAGATAAACAGGGCTAATGAGAAATGATATAATTGAACATTTGCATTTCATTTACCATGCTCTGCTCGCTGTGCTCTTATATTCATGGCTCTTTCATAACATGTATCTGTTTATCTCTGAGTCAAATAGAAGCTGAATGTGAGCAATCATTTTTGACTAAAGTATTTGGCAAAATGTTACAGTGTATCCAAGCCATGCAAGAACAACTACATCTGTCTTGCCAACAGGAAAGCTTCAAATAGAGGGATTTTACCACCGAATATTTATATTCCCATTCCAAAAGAAATGAAATTCGATGAGAAAACATATTGTTATGAGGAAGATGTCTGATGTTTCCAGACAAGGACCAGAGTCAGAGGATGTGAATGCAAATGAGTAAAATTGAAAACTTGGTAAATAACCACAAGCAACAGTTTGATTTCATTGTTGAATGACAGATATATTGTGCCAACCAGTCTGCCCAGACTAAATGCCACTGGACATTTCAAACACATTTTCTCTTCGAATACGTTATTTAAGTATAAAATACAAATATGTACATCATGAAACCACAACCATAATCAAGGTGTTATGGTGGAGGCTCCAGCCCCCTCTGCACCGCGCCACCAGAGGGAACCCTCTCCAGAGTACTATCCGGAATTCTGACGAACTACATCTCCCAAAATGCAGCTCATCTTCTGCTGTTCATTTCCTGTTTGCCACCTGTTCATTGTTACCACTGCCTATTTAAACCGGACATTTACCATTACACATTGTGAAGTCTTGTTTGCCATTACATAAATTCTGAGCAGTTTTTCCTATGGTTTCTTTGCTGGTTTGTGTATGATCTGGATTGTTTACCGATTGTTCTCTGCCTGCCCCTGATTTGTATTGTTTATTGTTTTGATTCTCTGCTGCCTGTCTCGATTATTGGATTGTGTTTCTGGACATTGATTATTTGCTGCCTGCCCCGACTTCTGCCTGTTTAACGTTTACGATTCTGTCTTATCTGTACTGCCCCTTTTCGCAGTTGATTACCTTTTCCTGTTGACCATTCCAATAAATAAGCTGCATATGGATCCTGACTCTCTTATGTAACTCTTTATTACACAAAGAGGCAACAAATTTTAATAGTTAGGAAGAGACTGAGTGATTCTGCTTTCATTACACCACTGGGCAAAGGGTAACATATACAGTGCTGCTTAAAAGTTTGTGAACCCTCCAGACATGATCAGGTTTTGTGTAAAAAAAACCAAACATCCAAAACCCAAGTTGTGAAGCAGACTTCCAAATGATGGACACAAACAAAAAAAACAAGCATATATTGTTATTTTTAGACAAAAGGGGTTATTCTCACAAAAACTGGATATTTGACTTGTGCAGAAGTATGTGAAACCTTTTATTTAGTAGCTTGTGGCACCTCCTTTTGCAGCCATTACTTCAACCAAACGTCTTCTGCAACCACTGACCAATTTCTGTCTTTGGGGATTTTTGCCCACTCCTCCTTCCAGAAGACAGAGAGGTTGGAAGGACATCTGGCATGTACCGCTCGCTTCAGGTCTAGCCACAACATTTCAATTGGATTGAGATCCAGACTTTGACTAGGCCAATCAACAGTGTGAACCTTCTTTCTTTTAAGCCACTCATTGGTGGATTTGCTTGAATGCTTTGGGTCGTTGTCTTGTTGCATCACCCATTTTCGGCCCGGCTTCAGATCTCTCATTGATGGCAGGAGATTCTCTTCAAGAATTTGTTGATTGGTCTGAGAATTCATGTTTCGGTGAATAATATGAAGTCTGGAGGCAGAAAAACGGCCCCAGACCTTCACATTTCCACCACCATGCTTCACCGTTGGAAAAAGGTTCTTTCAAAACTTTCAAACTTTCACAAACTTTCAAGCAGCACTATATGTTGCAGATATGTAACATTTGATGTTATAGCTGTTCTACAGCAAATCATTGTTGTGGTTTTCATGGCATGTATTTGGTTCCTGCGTATTGAAAAAAAATAACGGATAGTAGCTTGCTGCATGTTTCCCAGCATGTCCAGTTAATGTATATTTCCATAAATAAAGATGCATTAGTTGTCCTTTAACCAGAATTATTTTTAATTATCCACATAAACATGACGAATGATTATTTGAAATAAAATTGACTTATATTTGTATGTCTGGATTAGTTTAATTTGTTAGCAGCAAATGTAAATGTCTGTCTTTTCAGGTGTACATTTGGAACATCTGCAATGCTCTGTATTAGTGTTTATTGCAGAAGAAACATATCAAAGTAGTCCAATCAAATAACCAGAGACATGTATTGCTGAATGAATTACAACAAACTCTACACTAATTTCAAGAACGACATTAATGAATACACGATATTAATACAAATGTGATGGAAACGATTAAAATATCTGGGTTACGTTTATAGAGCGACGCTCCCTTAGTTTTGTAGCATTTGACGACGGTCCCTTAGCTCGCACAGCAGTGAAACTGATCCACATTGATCTGTAACAGTGTGTCACGGTGTCACCGTTTAACTGGGGTAGGAGAGACACATTTTACATTTAGTCCCACTGCAGCCACCGGCAATGATATGCTACATTTTTGACTGAAAGACAGAATAATTGCGAAAATGACGGTGGATTTTGAGGAATGTATTAAAGATTCACCCCGATTCAGGTAAGATCACAAACGCATGTTTTACAGCTTACGCCTGTTTGCATGTCAATGTTTCTGCATCTCTTTAAGCAACATTTACGATTATACGTGTAGTTCACAACATTGTTGCCGACTCTATTCTGCTATGGTTTAGAATTTGTCCCTGTCGTTTGATGGTCATTTCAGGGTTAATAAAAAAGATGTAACGAGATTTAACATTAATATTGTTGTTTATGATTAATGGCCGTATGGGTTTATTATTGGAACACATTTTGGAACACGTTTTATTTTAAAACTGCCTTTCAAAATACATTTAATAAATCTATATGGTGCTTAAATATAAAAATACGTAAATGGGTCGAAACCTAGTGAGATGCCTACCTAGACAGTATTTGTTGTGTTGTAAGTCCATTTCAGTAATGTCCAAACATGCTGTCTGTGTAGTGACTCACTAAATTTGAAGACACAACCGACGTGGTCTTGAGGGACCAGTTGAATGAATGAGGACGCTTTAAGGACACGCATTCGTAGCTGCAATGAAAATGGCACAGTTTCGTTGGTTTGTTGTGTAATTGTGCTTCAGATGCTAGTGGCTGGTGTGCTGCAGTATTCACAGAAATGCACACGATTGTTTACTCCATTTAAATGCCAGTGTATCACACGAAACCTTGTGTAGTGATGATGTTCTGATGAATTCATGAAGGGGGGCGTTGCTGCGCTTTAAATGCCAGATATCATAAACGAGGACCATGCTCAACCTCTGACCATTTATAACGGATGCGTTTTATGAAATTATATTTATTAAAAGCCTGTTCCTATACTACAGTTATATTATCGATTACAGAAAATCATAATAAGTCTTAATACCTTGTATTCATAATATCAGTTAGGAATCATGATAGTCAGTCAGTTTTTTTTAGCAAAGTAGTCACTTTTAGCTAAACTAAATGTTTAAAGCTCCAATATTGATAGAGGCATATTTTAGTTTCTTATAGGTAAATAGATGACAACATTTACTGGCATGGCTTTCAACATTTTGGCATAGATGTTATGAACTGATCCAATTTGTAGTACAGTTGTTGATTTTAACAGCTTTGAAAGTCTTAATGTTGTAGTTCTGTCAGCACGTGCAGCTTTCAGCACGGACAGGTTCACTGCTTCATATCAATTCTAATGTGGTGAGTCACAGGTTTGTTTGTCGCATATGTCCTGATATCTTTCCTCATACATGATGGAAATTTATCCAGTATTACAGATTTCTGTACTGCACTGTACTGTTACTAATGCAGATTCTGTCCTTCTGTGTATGTTTGTGCCTCAGAGGTAGTAAGGACTTTTGAAAGGCAGGAAGCAGAATCATGAAGATGTAGAGTCTCCACGAGGGGGTTGATGTTCTGGGAAGAATTCACGTATTCCCAGTTTATATGATACTCAATGGCTAATTCAATCCAGGGACCATGTAAAAAGACCCAGACAGAAGTTTCTAAAGAAAAAATGTCTGTTTATCTGGTGTCTTCTACCAGTGTGTTTTTGTTGAGAATAGTGTTTTATGTTGAGGACAGAACATAAAACACATTACCATAGAGTAATATTTATTCAGCATGCTGTATGTATACTGTGCCCAGTATGCAACATTTCTGTATGCATGGAATATGTAGAACACTGTGTCCCACAATGCAATGTGCTTGACTTGATAAAATAAAATGACTCAACCATGATGTGGTCATGTGACAACATTCACTTAACACAAGACATAAAGATGGTTTCAGCTTTGTCTCTTGTAGTTAGTTTTGTTAATTTAAGCTGTTTTGTCTGGAATAAGTATCAGATACTTCCCATAGACCACAAGATGTTCGAAAGGAATTTGTATTATATTTGGAATTGTATTTTTTTAAAGGATTCACAAGATTTCAATAACAGAAAGTAACTGGAGCATCTACAGAAACAGTCAGAGTTTTGTGAAGAGTATTCAGTTTCATTTAAAACATGAGCCTCTACTGGGTCACCTTAGCCAAGAAACTAACAGAACAAAATTGGCGGGCACTGCATGTGTGTGTGGATATGTTGAAGGATGGCTGGCTGCTGTTGTGCAACACTAAAACTGGGACATGGAGAGTAGGAGGAAAGAAAATGAGCTTTCCATTCATTCAAGCAGACTGTCATCTTCAGGAAAGGTGGAGGTGTATTCGGCTTTCACATGCTTCAACTTGCAAGATGCACCAGAATTAGAACATGTAAGAATGAAATATTGTGAGGAAATCAGGTGTGGCTAAGATATTGTACATACAGCATTAAAGTTATCTAAAGTAACATCAATTGATCAAAAAATATCCAAGTGGAAGAGCGTCATATGCTCCAAAATTAAAATTTGTTGTCATTTCTCACTCTCATGTCATTCCAAACCTGTATGACTTTATTTTTTCTGTGGAATATGAGGACAAACTTTTCAAAGAATGTTGATGTTGCCTTACTTATTCTGTTGTGTTTCAAGGAGGAAAGAAAGTCATATGTGCACAAATAGGAGTTAGTAACATGAAGTAGAATGTAGTATATCTTACACGCTTAAACACAAGTTCTACTTCCACAGTTTTACTGCATTTTGAAATTACGCATTGCAGTTTTTGTGTTTCCTCTAGGCAAAACAATGCTGGCGAAAAATGCGAATTATTAATTATGTATTATTAAGGTTTTTGAGAGGGGACCTCTAAAAGGAACAGCTGTGTGAGGTGAAACTGAAGAGGGATTGAACATTGATGAAGTGAATTGCTTTCTATGTCATACATTCTATGATATTAGTCAGGTTACCTAAATACACAATATAAATGTACGATTACTTTAGCATCTGTCTTCACAAAATGAAAGTGAGCTAGCCAGAAAGTAATTGCTGTTACATGCACTCTTCTTATTACAGTGCACTTTAAAATAGGGCATCTTTTAAATCCATTTTTTCTTAGTGCTCCGGTCTTGATTCTGGACCACACACTCTCGCAGCGCTCACCAATCAGACCTCAGATTGGTAAGTGTCAGATTGGTAAGCGTCTCAAATGACACCATAGCCAATAAGAAAAAAGAAATTATTTTATACATTTCTATGATCCATTGCTGCTGTCACATCTGAGTGGGCATGAGTACCTGAGTACTCATGAGTACAGCAATGGATCATCTCTGTTTTTGGTGTTGTGAGCCAGAGGAAAAAATGCCAGATTTCACTGCTGGCCTTCCATCATCAGGTTTGATTTGTGTTTCAAGAAAGCTTTGTTTGCAAATCTAAGCAAACAGAATGAGCTGTTTTGCACCACAGTCTTTTCACAATCGTAAAGATAAAATCACACGCAGATTAACACACCTGTAACAATACACTTCATTCAATAATCACCCATGACCGGCAGCAGCTTTCTCATTGACAATGTGGTAGAACTAGCATAACGCTTCATATACAAAGCTGTGACCTCCTGTCATACCTTTTTTCACAGAAATATTCAAGATAGGTTTCAACCCAACATCTGTGGTAGAGACTCATTTAACCACTACTTCCTCTGTGTATTTAGGAAAAGTAGCCAAACAACAAAAATTACCTTTGTCTGAACGTCCCAAAAATGTAATTTTTCAATGTTATTGTCACATACAATTACATTGTGCACAAGCAAGTTATGGCCCTTTCATAAAGACACGGATTGCCTTTAAATGCTCTCTTTGAATGGCACAACTGTGTATTTTCTGTTTGGTCCCCATAGTTACACAAAACTACCACTTCTCTCCTGGTATACCACAACGGGGGAAACGGACAGATATGGGGTTGCGACCCTGAAACACAGCATGTGTTTCTAATGGATGGGCTTCCTTAATCGGCTGCCTGGAATGCATAAGAAGAATGTATGGTTTAAGATGACAGGGAAGGAACTAGAGAACATGATATGAGTGTTGCCATAATGCAGAAACCATCCTTTAGCACACTATGTCTTAACGGTCTCTAAATCTAAATACATTTGTTTCCTAAGTGCTATCCACTTAAGACATGCACAGATAGAATTAGAACTGCTGTATTTAAATTAACAAATAGATACACTTTTACTGTTTGCTATAAAATTGAGAGCCATGAGAGGCCATGAACAGTAATTTACAGTACAGTCATTTTAGGCCATTAATTTATGGTGGGTTATTGTTTTATTGTTACTAATAAACAAACAAAAATTGTTCATTTCAACAGGTACTGTAGTTCACAATACAAAACAGTACAGCGTCCTAAGGCTGTGATGTAACTGTGCTCTTGGAACGTCCAATCAGATTCAAAGACCAGAACTGACTGTTATAACATTGTGTATCTTTTCAAATCTATTCTGTTTAAGTGGGCAGCCCAATTTTATTCATTCTAATCTCTAATATTAATACATCTGCTTTGATAACCACACAACCTCATGCTTTCAATGTCAACAGGATGTAATCCGTTTCTAACAACAGCGCTTGTGAATAATGAATATCATTTCTGCTTCTGTTTAGTATAAGGCAATTTGAGCTACTATCATTTGCAGTGGATTCATCAAGGGCTGGACACCATGGCAACAGGCTTTTTGGCTCAGAGGCAGATGGCCACTTCTCTCTGCGTATGTTTCATCAGAGTGGACTTGCTATGCCAAATCACACAGAGATAAATAATAACAATACCATAAATGAAAATTCAAGTATTGTGTCACAGTGACCTCAGTGATTTGCTAACATTGGTTTGATGTATTAAATCACATAATACTATTTGAAAGGTCAAGACAGAATAGGTCACTATTAACTTGATACATAAATCACATTCTGTATTGTTTGAAAAAGGACTCTGTGGATTGAATTATGATTACATTTTGTCCTAATATTTAATCATAAGCTCTAAATGAAGAGGAAATCATGTCAGGAGATCCAATAATCCTGAGTGATTTATCCCATGGAACAGGTTTTCAGACTGGGCATGTTTACATTAGGTCAATTGTTTGATTTGGATTAAAAGCCTGAATCTGATCTCTCTCTGCATACAGAAAGAGCTTTGGATAGCATTAACAGGAAACAAGTGATGAAGAATTGATCGTAACAGTAAGCAAGCAAACAAACAAACACCTTGGGGAATACTGTTGAATTGAACCTGATTTATTCATCCTTCATTCTTCAAACTACTTGTACATACTTGAAAATACTCGGGAACTACATGATTTTAAAGTTACTGCATATATTTTTGTTTTCACAAAGAGATTACACTTAGATTTATTTGACAAGCCAACATTCAGGTTTTCACAGTCTGTCAGAACCCAAGCGTTCATCATAAATCAAATCCACTATGAAGAAAAGTTCATAATAAAGCTTATAGAAGAATTACAGCTGTTTGTCTTTGGAGAGATTGTTCCACCATCGCTTCAAGGGAATGCTGGGAATCCCAGGATGCCCTCTTTCAAGTCAAGACCATAGCAGTGCCATTAAATAACTTGAAGGGAGCATAAAAACCTGAGATGTAATTGAGAGTAACCGTTCTGCTGTGTGAAATATTTTGCAGTAGTTAGTAAAGGTTGACAGTGTTTTTATAATTTTGTCAGTCTTTATAATGGAATAATGGTTAGCAATCTAGAGTTTGTGCATTATTTGTCTGAGTTAACAAAGCCAAAATGTTTAGCGCATCCGTTTAATGTTGCTATGGCAACCATCCCTGTTTGTAATTGCTTATAATTGGCATTAGGGCTTTAAACAATCTTCTAACCCTTTGTATAAAATACATTAATATATTTCTACCCTGTCTTATTAGAAAATATACTGTTAGTAAGACTTTCAGTGAGAACACAATCAGGAGATTTGTGCATCATGCAGACAGATTAGTGTAAATTCTTTTGTCTGCGTATTGCATCAAAGATTAGGTTATGTCTCTAGACAGGAGTGTTTCAGTCTGTTAGTTCTTAACCTGTTTATGTTGTTTGGTTTAATCTTGCTGTAGCTCAGTGAATCAGTTAGTACTAAGAAAACGAAGACCATTTGTCTATAGTGCTTAATTCCATTTTTTTGTTTAGGGGATGGATCTCAACCATAAATGATTAGCTCGGTCAGCTATGAGATTAGCTAAAGTAAACTTGTTGAATACTTGATGCATGTCTTCAGCTCTGTTCGTATTCCTTGTAAGCTGTCTTGCATCTTAACATCAATCTGTTAAATGTCTCATTCGGAATGCTACATAGGCCACCATCTTGAATTTTTATTTTTTACTGTATTTGTCACAGTGCATATTGGGGTTGCCATCACCATGAAAAGATACATGGTATCCATGAGAGAATCTTAGGAAGCAGGCTACCTTTTGGACTAGCATTGCAAATTCGCATTTGCAACAGCAGTACAGTATGATGCCTTTAAATGTTGTTTCTGTTGGCAGCTCTCCAGCTTTTGGAACAGAGCAATTGCATTGTTTACTGATGTTTCCTGTGTCATGAATAAAGAATGGGCAAAAGAGCAACCGTTGTGCTGTATTTGAAGAAATAACAGAACCAGAATAGTAAGTTCATGTAGACACTCTATTATGTGGCCTTTTATCTAGATGTGCTCTGCCCATGAAGTAATCCCTTATATCTTCTGAATCTATAGACACAATGAAGGTGTACATTGTTAAAGCCCAGGTAGGAGACTCCTTATCCGGTCTTCTGCCACACTGAAGACAAGATCCCTAAAGCACACACACATCATGTCATGATGAGTTTAGTGACTCATAATACAGATATCTGCTAAAGAACCCAGTTAATCTTTGTTATATAGCCCTATCTTTAAAATAAAGGGTTCGTTGTAGCTAACAATGTTTGGGATAACAAGCTTTGCTTAGCCTCTTAGAATGACTTATAAAATGAACATTTTGGTGACCTCAGTTCATTCAGTGATAACATCACTGGCTGTGTCTCATGCCTGTGATTTCATTTAACAAACAGTTGCCTTAATACAAAGAAGCAAATTTGAAATAATATTAACTGTGATGGTTTTTCTTAGAAAAGGAAAACATTTTATAGTGTGGTCCATGCTGACCAGGCCATGGATTTTATTATGGCAGTAAAATCCAATCAAATTTGCTGTCTTGGGGCTTGAAATATGAAGATTGAAGGATGAGGTCATAGCTATGTGCAAAGGTCTCGGGTTGATGATGCGTTTGGGACTGGGTCACTGGGTCTTATATTCACTCTGGAAAATGGACTATGCAATGCCTCAAAGGTTTTATCTAAAGTATTAATCTTTAAAATGCTTTTGCCACAAGTTATTGTATAGCATTGCCTGTTTTTATAGGTTTACACGAATTTGGCTTTTTGAGAAGCGTTTAATGTTTCTGGAATATACTTGAGCATGTGCTGTTAGCAGCATTAAATCTGGATAGGGAGAATCTGCTGTCATGTTCTTAAGGGTTTTGTGCAGAGATTGCTCTGTGTATTCCTGTCTTTAACAGGTCACCAAACCTGCTTTTTTCAAATGTTGACAGAATCAGCAGTTCTGATTATCTGTCCTACAAGAACCCTGAAAGAAGTCAGTTTTGAGTAACTTATTTGTGGACAGGAATTAGGACGCCTGACTTCTATCGGTTATTTTAAGATGGTTCCAGTGATAATGAGAGGACATGTTATGTCTGGGCTTTTGCCATTTTTTTAAAGCTGTTGCATTTTGACACTGTTGTATCTGATGTGATCATTGCTTCTGTTCCTTGTTATTTTAACTGCTGACAGAGTGTCCCTCTATGGCGCTATGGGAAAACATATTTGTGTATACATCGTTGAATCACTGCCCAGGTCGGGCCTTCGGCTTCTTTCTGCATCTTGGGCCACCATGCTGATGTTTAAAGCAAACACACACTGCGGCTATCTGACATGCAGTCTTTCCAATATTGATTCCTGTTGTTTTTGGACACAAATGAATAATTGACATAAAGATACATTTGTGTAGACGTAGTAAATTACGTGATAAAACTGGACTTAAAACACTGCTCTCTAACCTTAAAGCTGCTTTTACAAAATAACGATTGTTAACAATTGTTGATATTGTGAGTGGAACAGCGCAATATTAAATTCCAGTCAAGCTTAAGGGTTTCTCCATCATTACTTACAAAGATTTATCTGTGGATTTGAAGCTTCGTGGTCATGGGGTTATGGGCGGGACAATATCCCAGTCAGACAGTGCTGAGCAATGGTTCAGTCTGCTTTCTACATCTGTTGTTGTGTTGCTACAACTTGTATTTGCTTATGCAGCAGAAGTAATAATTGGGGGGAAACTGATAGATCAGTGGTGTTCTTGCTGTGTATAAGCTAAAAATGTTGCATTGTAGCAGATCACTGGATTCTGTGACTAATGGCAGATTCCATAATGTTGTTCCCATCCTCCATCTGCAAATAGCAACACCTTCACATTCATTACTATAAACAGATAATGACTGTGGGTTATGGTTGCCTATTCACATGTGTAATTTGCCATCATTATTTTATTTCTCAGACTTTACCTGAACTGGTTTGAGAGCTGTGACATTCATTTCTTGTGTTGTCACAATACTGGAATTTCTAACTTCGATACGATACCTTGAAAAATATCGATATTCGATACCATGTTGTTTTCGATAAATGGTTAATACATTAACATTTGTATGATGAACAGATTTTAATTTTGGATTCACATATATTAATTGATCAATGCACAAAAATAGAGCGCTATAGTAAACACGGATGCGCAAAGGTGCGTCACATGCGAAAACAAACCTTACTGGAACGTCATGAGGACACTCATATCAGCAACAATACTGAGCCATCTCGGGTTAAAATTTCAGTAATATTAAAAAGAGACCAACCTCTCAAAACTCTTTATATAGGTCTGGGTGTCTGTCTGTCAGATGCTATGCTAAATTAGTGGTGTTAGCACCTTTTGTTAGCACTGCTTTGTAACAACGCTTGCATATTGGCGTGCGTGGCGTATTTTGCCTTTCCGTGTTCATTTGCCTCAAATCTAAAATAGTTGCAAACAGCACTTCTGCTGTGTTCTTTTTCAACCAAAACGGGTCGTGGCCCCGCACTCGCATCTTACTCATTAACGGTATTTAACCGGAGCGAATGAGATGAGACAGGCAGGAGAGTGAAACCGCCAAAGCTAGCCTGGTATCAGTGTATCAATACTTCCGGAAATGAGTATTGGTACCGTTTAATATATTTCAGTATTGATATTTATCAAAACAAATAATATATATATATATATATATATAATAATATAATAATAGATATAAATAATAGATATTTTTGACAACACTATTCATTTCCATTATTAATCCAAACATTTCCTTCACTATTGACTGCTACAGCTGTTTTTGTGGTTAAGAGGGTGGTAATATATAGTTTCTCCCACACGGCTCGTCTATATACTGTCTCCCTCACAGTATCCAGATGGCTGAACAGATTTTAGAAATTTATTTGAGAGGCTTGTTGCTCCATTACCGACAATGATTTTGATTCAGGAACTTGTCTTACTCAGCAAACTTGGGACAGCCTGAACAGTCACTGTTGCCAAATAGATTCTAAATGTTTCATGAGAGAAGGAAATTAAATAATGATAAATGTTTTCTTCACTGGTTTTTACCAAGCAATCAGAATGAAATTAAATACATTTTTATTGATATGTACCAGTGTGACAATACAAAACGATATATGCCTATAAGCAAATTTTAAAACATTCAGAAAAAAAAAATCACTCTATATTTCTTTTGTATAATTTTATTGAAAAAACAAGAGGATTCTGTAAGTCAGGCATATTCCTGTGTTGTCATTTATAAGGTCACATACAGCTTGAATTTAAACGCATGTAATTCTTTAGCTGTCTCTGGATTCATCTGGTTTATAAAGAAATGTCAATGTGTAAACAGTATGTCATCCATCTTGTGTTTAACTCAGCCTTTCTGTCACTCTCTCTCAGTCAGTCTCTGTGTGGTTTGCTCCTCCACCTTCCGCTGTGCTTGTGTCTCCTCAAAGCTGAAGTTCATGGCAGACAGATGGACTTATCAGGAAACACGTCAAGCAGCCATTATTAACAGTACTAATAACAGTTCCCTAGACAGTTGTCTTAATGCTGACCAAACATGCTGTAGTCAGAGTCTGCAATGTCCACCCTTATAAATAATGTATCTGTATGATTTAAATCCAGATATAATTCACCCATAAGCATTTCCCTAGTGTTCATCCCCTGTTCCTTTATAAAATATGTGGAAGGGAAAACAGTCCAGTTGTAGGTACTCAAATAAGCTTTGCGTTTATTGGTAACAGTTTTGTCCTCAGTGTTTTATTGGACCTCATAAGTCAGCATTAATTCTCTGAAATTCCTTTCTACTTGAGGCAAAGTTAAGCAATGATGTATGAGAGATTATGAATGTGGTCACAGCTCAAGGGTGTTGTTATCTTTTCTATCCTCTCTCTGACCCTCAGCAGTTTTTGTTACTACACCTTTAAGACATACATATCTAAATGACCCCTTATGATTGGCTGATTTCCATTTACAATGGCCTTAAGTGTCTAGTTATCGCTTGTATACAACAGTTGTTACAGCTACAGTTACTTAGTACTGTAAGTAGCTAAATTGTCATGTATCAGTAATAGCCTAGTGAGACTGCTCACAGTGCAATTTCAATGTTATAATGTCATTAAACTAACTTCTGTGGTAAAACACTGTTAACAGGCTGCAAACACCACTGATCATTTACCCAGAACTTGCCATTTTAAGCAAGTTTGAAACCCCACTGTGGGAATTTCACAAGACCAGAAACATGTAAAACTGTGCAATAGTTGCACATTATTCATAGCAGGTTTAAGACCAGACCCTGGCGGACACAACGCTGGAAAATCTGAACAGCTGAAACATTGTCCTTCGGTCTAATGGATGGTCTCAGCCAGGAAGGAAGCACATGTTCAATGTACTGCATGCTTGGTGTGTTCTGGAGCCCTGGTTACCGAACCAGTGTGTGTCCTTAGAGACTGAACAACACAGCTGATTATGTTTTGACGGTAGAGAGAAGAGGCAAAAAGAAAGCATGTAGGTGTATTGTCAAGGCAGGAATAAGGGAATAAGGTGTTCATAGAGAAGTGTGCTGCATTTGTAAAACTTTGAGTGGTCCATTTTCTACATGTTAGAAACATTTCTGTATAAACAGTATAAACAATTAGTAATATTTCTGTATAAACAATTTCAGCCTTTATGTTTTATGTTACTGTACCTTTATGAATTATCTCTGTAAATATCTTAGCTATGATTGGCTGATCTCCATGTGTTAATGTAGTCATTTTGTTATTCATCAGGATGAGTAAAATTTTGGGAGACAAAATGTCTTACTAAATTTGTTCTGTATATGATTTATATGTAATCACTTATCATATAATCTATTATGACCTGATTTACTTTCTGTCACTTCCTCTGTAGGTAGTGAATATGCTCCATCTGAAAACATCTCATGTTTTCTTAGGACTGGAACACAGCCAACTGTGCTAAGGCTTTATGCTCACATGATCAAACACGTTTTGACACATATCGTGCCCTGTGGGTCCAAACGACAGTGACACAATGTTGTCCAGTCCCCACTGCAAAACATAGTGAAGACGTGCATGAACATACATGAGTATCAGTCACACACACACATGCTGTCACATCCACTTCATGTCCTCTTTTAGAAGCAACAGACCACCCAGAGTTTATATAAACCTTCACAGAAAGACGAGCTCTCAACTCTGATTCATGAGAACCCAATCCATCTCGTCTCAGCTAGCAGCCTTAAGCATTTCCATGGCAACATAACAAAATGTTTTGAATCCAAAAACATACTTACATTTTTGTGTAGGTTTTGTAGCATCACACCATAGATAACAAAACCTTAAAATAAAGTCTTGGGCTTAGCGACAGACCAATATCTGTCAGATCTGTTCTGATGACACAGACCTTCAAGTTCAAGGTTATTGTACATATGACAAAACGTTTGCAATAATTCATAAATAAACCATCAGTTTTTATTTAATTATGGGCTGATATCCACCTTATTTTAGAAAGTGGAAGCAATTTTTGGTAAATCTGTGAAACTTCCAATTCATTAGTCGCTGTAGGTAAATTATTTTTACAAAAGAATAACAAAGCGCAGTAAACAGTCAAATTTACTGAGACTGGCTGATACTGTTATGCATCTGACATTACAGATGCGAAGCTGGGGGTTATGGAGGGGTGGATAAAGATGATTGGTGGGCTGGAGTTGGTGCACAGGCTGCCAGTTGACTAGCCCTGGTCTAACACATACAAGTTAAAAAAATTCGGTAAATGCTCTTATGTAAAAAATAAAGTGGACATTGCCCCAGAGTTTTGAGGTTTAACAATTCACTGCATAAAATGCATCAGTACTTGCATATTTTTTCCATAGTTAGAGGAAAAATAAAATTAAAAAATACATTTGCACCAAAATACCGTATAGTCTGATTGGATGAGTGACATGATTTGTGTGGTCTATATTATTACATATATGTATTGTTGGCTATCAGCAATCCTGCTAGATATTTGCAGTAGCCATTAAAAAACTCAGCTAGATTGAGTTCACCAAATCTACATCACTTCTTTGGATCTCTCTGACAGAACTATAGATCGCTTCCTCTCCCTGCAATTGCTGGAGCAATATGTCAAGGCTTATCCATCTGCTCCAGGTCTTTGTGCCAAATACAACACCCCACTAAGAGAATTAGCCTCTCGCTCCAGAGTTCTGGCACTGTCTAGCCAGAAAAGTTACACGTTGGCTGGTTCTTCTCTCTGAGTTTCCTATGGGTATTCTGTCTGTCCCCGGAGAGCAGTCCAACGCTGGGTCTATTGCTAGCGACCTGAAACAAATGTTTGTTTTGGTTGTGGGGGGAATTATTCTTGTGAACAAAAAGCTGTGAAAAAGTTTTTTTCTGACTTTTGTAGACAGGAATATGTCTTCCAAAGCTCAGATCATTTGCTTTTTCTCAGGATTAAGACCCACTGCTTGATATAAATTCTTTCAGACATATTTTAATGCCTGGGTAATGCACTCATCACTGTACAGGCCTGTGGAAATGTGTCCACGATGGAAATGTGCTGCTCAACTGAAGCGCAGGAATGCGCGTGTTGATGGCTTACCTGTGTAAAGTATGACTGTTGTCTCTTTTAATCCTGTTTTGAAGAAGTCTTTAGCAATGACAGTTCATGAGGAAATCTTCTGGAGAGGCATGATGTGTAAATCAACATTAATAACAACAAATTAAAAGATGTGTTTATTATTGCTCCTGTACCAGATTAGCTCTTTAAGTAGTCTTGATAATAACATTTAATAACATTTTTTTCCAAACAACACGACATTTGTTAATATAGTAAACAAAGGGAATTCATCTACAGACTATATACTCAATTTAAGCATTTATAAATAAATGGAGAACACTGTTTCACATAACCTCTATTCTTCTATTAAGAGAACCTCCATCTTCTACTTTTTTAATGGCAGGTTTAAAAGTTTCCCATTATCTGTTAACTACATAAAGCAGGCCTGATGATGAGCTAAACTGATGCTGAAAGTTGACTGGCAGTTTGAAAATGATTGTCTGTTTACGCAAAATGGGACATATTTAAATTAGTTTTCATTTAGCCTTTTTTGGTTGTGTTTTGGGCCATTAGATCCATTCAGAGTTAGATGTTTATTCGGATTGGTCAGTTTACTAAAATTTTAGTAAACTTTTAAGTAGAAAAAAAGTGAGACTTTTTTTCTCACTTTCTGCTTATTTGTGCAGTGAATAAACTTTGCCTGGATTATCAGAACAGATAGGCTTGTGTGCAGTGTTCAGACTTGTAGCGCAACTGTGCTCCTGGCAACTCAAGTTTGATTCCTGTCTCGAGGTTCTTCACCCAGATTGCAAGGACATACTCTACACACTTTTGCAAAGAAATTGTCTGGTGTGTTTTTATGAACAATGTGTCTTATGGTAACATAACCATTGTGGTCAATGACCATATGCTACTGGATTGCTTTGAGCAGAGGGTTTTTTTTTGTTTTCAATTTTTCCGTCTCTTTCAGTTTTTGAGGTTTGTGGAGAGAAGTCAAACCACAGTCATTCTGGCACAGGTTTGAATTGTCTGGTTAACATGCTTAATGGGTGGTCCTGAGAACTCCACTTTCTGACGCCATGTTGATCTGTCATGCATACTGTTAAGTATAATAAATTGCATTGAGAGTGCATTCATGACTTATGATCAGGTGTAATTATTGGTTTGTGGCACTCCACATCGGCTGAACTAAAGCAAGCAATTGAAAATAAGATTGCATACTTGGTTTCATGTGGTTTCTAACCAAAGTTGGGGCTCCAATCAGATATTATATGACAAATTAATGTTTTCGGTGGCTAAAACATGCCTGTTCTTTGATCCGATCTTACATAGTCCCAGACTATGGTTAATAAAACAAGCCAGCAAAAACGCAGAGCCTTCCAACATTCTCTTAAAAAGTATGTAAGTGGCATGTAAGGCAGTAGTTCTTATGGCAGATGTCAACAGAGCAGTCTGATTAGTCACCCTGCTGGTGATACAGTGACACACTCATGGGTTGATGGGTTGACCCCCTAACCCTGCTCTGTAATGCATGGTTGGATGGCCACAGGTTGTAATGGCCTAGATAATTTTCAGAGTCAACGTAACCCTAACCCTTTACATTACACTGAGATATCAGAGGGTAAAACAGATTAAACAGGCGTGATTATTGTTTGTTCACATACAGTTTATGCAACACCAGTGCAGACACTAAAACAATGTAATATTTGAACATTAAGGAACAGGACGGAGGACCACTAAGCAGTAAATGTAGCATTGCATAAACAGCATAATGTTTGTTTTTGCTGAAAAGCAGGTTGTGTACTTCATGCAGATGTTTTTCTCTCATAATGTTGCCCAATACTTGGCATAGGCCTTCACCTCACTTAGGGAAAAGGTGCCATTTGCTCTCCTGCAGTTTGCAGAGGAAAGTTTCAGGCCAAAGTAAACCTCGCCTGGCCAAAAATTTTGGTACTTGTTTTTTCATCACCACAGATGAGGTCTTAGCACTTGGGTTGGTTTTTCCTCTGAACTGTCCCTCAAGCAAACAGTTTGTTCCTCTGGGGAACTAATAGGTACCTTAGAATTTTGTCATATTCACATCTGGTGACTCTACTGTTTAAAGTTCCTGTTAAAGGTGTTAAAGGTTAATGTTTTAAGTAGGTGCCTCTTACACAAACGAACACTTTATTGCTAAAAATAATAGAAAAAAATAGCTTAAACTTGTCTTAGATGTTTTAAACTGGTCTAGCGGGTCTAAAGGATTTAGCGGGAATAAAGAGGATGTTGCTCAGGACAAATGCGAATCTCTGGCAACTGTCGTTTACTTCTGGATTTTATCCAGCTCCCAAGACCCATTTTCCCCATTGTTCAAGACATGGGACAGCTCACTCCATCAGACACCACGACTGCACACCTTCAGGAACAGATGCTGTGCAGCTGATGGGCGGCCATCCAACGAGCCATCTACTGCAGCTGAAGGATGTTCCTCTTCTTCCACACCATCTGAAAGCTATTATAACACCATTTACATGCTTCTCCCAGTGCAGCCCAGTGAAAGAAAGATAAACTGAAGTATACTGTACCTCAGTGTTACAGCTAGCATGGTTGACGTACAACACTGTGATCTAGAAGGCTCTCACGTTTTCTGTGGGTTTGGAGGATGAAGTCCTTGTCATTATCTCCCAACGGCACTCTTTGATTTGGAAGGCTGTGTAATTCCAAAGGGATCAAATGACTTCCAGTGACGTGTGGAGGTCGATGCTAGTTGGTCTACATAGCCACCCGCACATACATTGATTCTGTGCCCTGCGCAGTAAAATGCATCAATGGTCCTGGTGGTGTAGGTCAGTGAAGTAACTACTGTTATTATCATAGATGTTTTTGTGTTTTACCATCCAATCCATCAAATTTGTTATTACATATAGTTATGAACACAAGACAAGCAGTCTTGTGTTCATTCTTTTTATTCTTTTGTCCTGCATGTTTCTACAAAGCACAACATGCTGTAAGTCTACATTTTTGTGAAAGGAGGTGATGTAATCTGATTATCTTTAAGCGTTTCTTTGAAACACACCCAAATCAGCACATAAACATTTTCTGAAAAGTCCTTCCTATAGATTATTATATTTTCAAGTACATTCTCAAATATTTATTAGATGGCAACGTTATTTACAGTCGTACATGGAACTGTTTTTAGAGAACGGAGTACAGTGAGATGTACTGCTTAAAACAAGCCACGTTCCATAATTTATAGCTAGGCACATATTACACGATTTATGTCATTTGTTTACCTCAATCAACTTTTTGCCGAAAGCACAGCACAGCAGCCGAACCAACCTGCTCACTGTCAAACCAAACAAATTTGTTTTGCGTTTCAAGCTCAGAAAAGATTCTCTATCTGTTTTATAGATAAAGCATCTCACACTTGTTGTTCTGGTTTCTTATAAAGTAAAGGCTGTAAATACCAGACACATGTGGACACAGATTGATATTTAGTGATCCATTTGCTACAGGCCCTGAAGGCCCCACTCATTCAGAGGATGAAAACGGCCCCTGTGTTGGCCCATTGAGTTTGTTTGCTAACAGTCCTGGCTTTGTTAGCGGACACAGCTCAGGGAATGTGCTTAGCTGCACTGGGAGACCGGAGACAACATAGCATTTTAGTCCACTTGCAGGTGTCTTTATAATTCCCCACATCTGAGTGCATTCTTCATATATAGAAGATCTATAGCTGTAATGCAGCTGTGTTTGGCTGTTTTATGATTGCAGACAGAGCACACAGTGGGCTTGTGTTAGGTCAGCAAGAATAAGGATTATTCTAACTGAGGGGGAAGAGTGAAGTATAGGAACTTTTTCATTTAAGCAGATTAAAATGAGAAAAAATGTTTATGTTTGATGCTTGGTTGATTTTGTGAGAATATTACACAAACATAAATCACAAAATTGTCACAAATATTGACACAAACAAGTAGTATCCAGACTACAGTTAGTCACTACAATTTTTCACAACTCAAGAGTATGAGACCACATCAGTTTAACAGTCTGTGAAATATGGAAATATATAAATAAGTGGGCTTAATGAAAACATGAAACAACATTCACAACCCATGCAACTTTTGTAATGTGAGTAATTTCTGACATTGGTGAGTGAAACAGAATAATCAGCTATAAATTATACAGGGTTGGGACCTTTTATGTAGTGTGTCAGGATTTGATTGGAACAAGGATTTTTTTAGGATTATTTTTTGCACATGGCCTTGATGGAGTCTAGAGAAATGAAGGGCTGTTTCAGAGATGAAAATCTTATATTCTGAAAATGAATACAGGATTTGTTTATAAAATTTGTTGCAGATTTGACATCTTTATATTTTTAATATCCCAGCACTGTCAGTTGTCCATTGTTTTTTAACCATTCTTGAGCCCTAAAACACAAAACAAAGAAATAATTTACACTTTACAAGCTTTAGGCACACACTCTTAAGGAACTTCCAATAAGGAGTGCATTTAATCTGCACATGCATCCGTTTTTATGTCGCACTCTGGGCCTCTGTATTAAACCTCAGGGTTGATCTAAAATGTCAGCCTCAGAGTTATGAGCATAGATTCATGCGACATTTGCCCAGATGCTTTGTGATGCGGGCAGACATGCGCACAAACACACACACTTGCACAGGGCTAAGAATAGATTATGCATGGCTGGGGGGCAGAGCGGCTGAGCCTAAGATAAAAGACACGTGAGCCCTCACAATGCTGTCTGTCCACTCACTCATGTGAACAGTGCTCTATTTGTCAGACCAGCACTGGGTTAAGTGCATCACCTTATCTAAATGAACACACATGTATACAAACACACTGGTTGAGTGTGACCTTGTAGTCTAGGTGTCCACTCAAATTCACTTGAGTTGAATCTTTCCAATAAATTGGTTGATCCTGCTGACAAAAAAATGTTCTGATTGATTGTTCAGACTAATCCGGCTCACATTTTGCGTAATTCAATTCCTTTGGAATGATGTAATGGAGAGTAAATAACCACAGGTTTTTAATTTTTGGGTGTAGAATTGCAGAAAATAGTGCTTTGATGTTCCGGTAGCTTAGAGATGAGAAATATTTGTGAAATGGAGTAACATTTTGTCATTTTAGCAAGCATTACCAGACACACCCAACACAATTTAGAAATCTACTTTTAACTTTAAAAACTGTTTTAATTTTGAGTTCCAATACATTTCAAAAACATTTAGATTATGTTGATGTCATTAAAGCAACACAATCACAAGTTAGAATGACTTGAATGACAGATTGGTGTGACTGGATGACTGGACCAGTGCACCAGCAGATGGTCTGAATCTAGCCTGTCCCTGTTTATGTGAAATGTTCACTCATGTTATGAGTGATATTCTAGAAAACATTTACATTTACATTTAGGCATTTGGCAGACGCTTTTATCCAAAGCGACTTACATTACAATATACTATACATTGATTCTGAGTATGTGCAATCCCTGGGATCGAACCCATAACCTTGGYGTTGTTAACACCATGCTCTAACCACTGAGCTACAGGAAAGCTATCACATTTATCACATTTCAAGTAGTGTGAAGACATTATTGTAAAGTATTGTGCAGGTTTCCAGCACATTAAATTGACCATTTCTGACATTTTCTTTGACTCTGCTACTGTCCCTTTAAGAGTTTTGAGATGCATTTTTATATGCAAATGATCTTTGTTATGATTGGCTACTATACATGCCAGAGTAGTTGTTCATTAGGATGGGCCTAGTAGTCTCAGCTGTCAGTGGAATTTTAGGAATCACTACCTGAGCTCATTGAAGAAGCCCATCTGCCGGGGGACTTGAAGGACCACCAGCTCGTCAGAGAATCCAAGGGTTAGTTTTCACCCTACACATGGAGTAGTAGTCCTCAGCTGTTTTGTACATGCTAAAGGCCCCTAACAATAGCTCACAAGAATGTGACATCCCTCCTGCTCATCACAGTTGACATGGAGCTCAGAGATTGAGTGGATTATGAGATGCCTTGTCAGGAGTCTTCTTACAAGACAAGGCTAACAAGAAAATGAGGATTGTCTTGCATTACAGCCGTACTGTCGTTGTTTTTCACTGGATATTGCTCAATCCTGTAGCGTCAGTCTTCAAGATCAGCCCAAGAGACTGTCTCATTGATGGTCCACACCTTCTGTGAGTGCTGTTTTGGACAGCAGGACAAGAGTTTAGCACTGTAGCCTTAAACTTTTCTCCTCTCCAAGAAAAACCTTCAGCTCTGAGACCAAGGCCAAACAGCTTGATCTCTGCAACATCTGATTTTGCTAAAGTTTGCCAATTTTCACCCAAAACAGTTTATTCTATACTGGGCTTGTTTGATTGGCCCAGAGAGTTGCAACTGACCTGTCTGTCCCTGTGGGTTGGTGGCTGAGCCACAGATGACAGGTGTGAGTAAATAGGTTTGTGTGTTGGTCTGTGAGGTATTGATTGCTCATGACTTCATAACAATATGTCTTGTTAGTTGCCTTACACAAGCAGAGTGGAAGACCCCCACTGTGACCTCTGTGCCCCACTTAGTGTTGCCATGACAACTGACCTCTGTGTGTGTATTCTTTCTTTTATTTAAAGTGTTTGTTCTTTGTGTGCATATTTTTGGCTAATGGTTGAGTGGCCCCTGGGAGGCCAGGGGTCCATTAAGGGCAGGAACTCTCTTGTGGTGTGGCAAGAAATGACATAAAGCATTAGGGTGACTGACAATTGAATGCAAGTTTTGCTTTCCTTCAATACATTTGAATAAATTCTGAAGTGAAAAGCGAAAAGTTTTTAATCTTGTGTTTAACAAAAATAAATAAATAATCTGATGTCTAATAAGAGAAAGCTTACACATTCCTGGTCTTGTTGTGCATGATAAGTCAGAGCAAGGTTTGTCTTTTTAATTTTTATCCAATCAAATACCACTAAATGAAATTAAGGCCCGCCTACAATTTATTTCCGATTGTATATACCATTTCACTAAGAATTATGTTACATTACAAAAGTAAAATTTGTTAAATTGGACATTAATGGCTTTCATGAAATCAAAATCAACAACTCTTCTGATAATTAGCGTATTTCATTAGCCTAGCATTAGGCTGTATACGGTTGCCAGGCAAAGTAGCAATTTGGCAAATTATTATAAAACAAATTGTGCAATCCAGTAACTGCCACATGGCAAAAATACTGTAACTTTATAATTTATCTCCGGTACATGCCAGCAAGGATGCTAGCTAGTTATGTGTTATCACACAGAAAGCAAGCCATATAAATGTGATAACAGATAAACATGCAAGTTAGCATGCAGAGCTACACATGTTTTTGCCAAGCCTCCTTTCTGCCCTGCTTGAGTTAGCTAATGTGATAAATCTAAGTAGCGAAGCATGCTGTGTGGAAGGATATAAAAGCATGTCGATAGTGGAGGGCTAGTGAGGGGCCTGCATGAGTCCGGGCACTCATGTGGTCAGGTGATAAATAACAATAGCTTTCAGCTAGAATCTAAACTGGATTAGGAAAGCTTTCAGGTGGTGTAAGATTAAATACAGTCTATGTCGTCATGCACTTTTGTACGCTAAGTGTTGAAGTTCTAACCTGTTTACAAAAGTGCTCGCACTACAGAGATGCTGTTATGATGAGAACTGATGCAGCTTATTGGCCATTGAGGTCTAATGTGGCAACAGAAACATAAGAGAGTCCCATGGAACAATTACTAATAAGATTACATACTAATAAGATGCATAAATGTAAAGGTAGTGCACTCAATATGGCCTAAAAGTGCGTTATATCTGATAAAAGAAATAAAGATCACCTTATCAACTGCATAGCAATGACCTGGAAACCACCCAAATCACCTTAGCGCTGTGGCAGAGAGTTTTGCACTGGCAAGCACAACCGATATTTTCTTCAGAAAATGTAAAACTAATTTGTTCTTTTTTATAATAGCAAGGAGGTTTTAGGAAACATTCAAACAGAAAGTAATTATTGTTGAAGGCATGCTGTGGTAAGGATTAAAATGCCAAACAAAAGTGGCAAAAAGGGTAAAACTTTGAGCTGTGAGCTATTAACAATGGTGCAAAGTTTTCAGTTTTGTCTGACACTAAAAAGGGGCTATGATATGAATGTGTTATTTTAAAATTAATGCCTTTCTTTTCATTGCAGGGCCAACATCGATGAAGTTGAGACTGATGTTGTGGAAATAGAAGCCAAGCTAGATAAGGTACGTTAAGCGTCCTCATGTAACCGGATACTGTGTGTATGTATAAACTCAGTTTTAATTTAAACAGTGTCTTTTCTATCTTGTTTAAATGAGCCATAGGTTTAAAGGTTTATAAATACAGAGCTAATTAAGTCTGGTGCATTACTGTATAGATGAAACGGCATAGTAAATGTGCACTGAGCTAAATCCCAGCTCGTACAGGATTAAAAGAGACAGACAAACCTATTTTGCATTGGGGTGTTGAAAACATTTGCATCATAGAGCTGCAGTTGCAGTCCTGCAGTTCTTTGCTGTTTTAGGGTTGGGTCAGAAGGTTCAAGGTCTACACAAGGACAACATCACAAGGGCAGATCATTATTGAGATTTAATTTAAGACTTTTAATTAGCACTATGAGTTGGTGTTTCAGTTCGCCAGCATTACAAAATAGTTCACCCAAAAATGAATTATCTGTCATCATTTGTTCACCCTTGTGTTGTTCCAAACCCAAACCCAAACCTTGAAATTCTTTAAAAATCTTTTAAAAACACATGAAGTAGGAACATGTGGGTTACATGATGGTAAATTCTGATTTAAAAACACACCAATCATTACCAATAATGTTGTCATTACCTGTTGTCACTGCCATTCCAATGAAGTAACCTTCTTGCTTCGTCTCTCAATCTCTCTCTCTTTGTATAAGCCGCAACACACATGCTACATGTGTGCCCCAACACACATGCTACATGAGCTAATCATGTACAGCCTGCCATTGCTCTGTATAGATAACATTTAATGAGGAAGCCAGAAGCCACATTAAAAATGTATCTGACTTATTGGCAGGGTGAAAGGGGAAACGGATACTTATGGCCCTCAGGGGCCCACAACAGTACAAGTACTATTGATGTAAGGGGCCCAGAGCAATAAACAGTCAGGGGGACCAGAATTCCTAGCTCCAGCCCTGCCTAACTGCCTCCCATGTGCTCCATTGGACTTTTATGATGTAGATTTATTTGATTGGTTGTACTTAACAGAGTCATCTCAAAACAGGGTTAGCCAACAATACAATGAAATTTTGATGATGATGGCAAATTGATGTATTTGGCTTTCATGAAAGTGTCTCAAAATGTTCTGCCATTCATTTGCCTTTTATTTATTTAATAAATATGCAGCAAGTTTTAGACAATTATATCTTAGATGTGTCAGTGATGGTGTGTGTTTACTACCAACAATGCCCATACTGTAAATTCATATAAGCTTTGTTTAACATACATGTTCAGTTTCAGTCTGTTGAATTCTGGTAATACATATATGTAAAATATATATTTTTATATGTAAAAAAAATCATATATGGACATGCATTTATGTAAAAACACGACAGGCTGAAATTATTCAGGGCACAGTTAAAACTGAGAGCAGATTGTTACAGTTGATTATTCATAATATTAATTAACATTTTACCCCAATTTGTATTTTACCCTAAATATTAGACAATGCCAAGGTTCTAGGTTCAATTCTTATGGAAAGCATAGACTTCACATAAAAAAAATGCATATCTTAAAAGCACTGTAAGTCACTTTGGATAAAAAGCCAAATGCATTAAAATGTAAAATTCAAAAATCTTTCTGTTCTGTTGTCTATTTCTTCATTTTATAGCTGGTGAAGCTATGCAGTGGCATGATCGAAGCGGGTCGTGCTTACGTCAGCGCCAACAAACTCTTCGTCAACGGCATTCGAGACCTGTCTCACCAATGCAAAAAAGAAGAGATGATCTCAGTAAGTTGCCCAGATGAGAACCAAGAATCCAAGTTTCACGGAAATATTTTTATGTGTATGCAATTTACAACACAGTTAATGCCTCATTGTGGCTGACCTGCTGTATCTCGTGTACGTTTCCTTTTTATAAAAAATAACAGTGCTGAAGGCTTTGTATAGTACACATTGTGCACGATTCAGATTGTTGTTTTTAGCCGGTCTCACAGGCCAGCTTGTTTGTTGGTTCATTTTTGGTAGGTCAGGCTGAGAAATAGAAACCAGCCAAAAACCAGCTAAGCATAGATTTAAGTCAGATGTGGTGAAAAAATCTGAATTGTTTTTCTGCTTATCTGAGCTAACCTTGAGTAAAGTTGTATATGACTGTGATAGCTGGTCTTTATTTCTCTGACTTTTTACTTTTTTCAGGAATGTCTTGGGAAGTGTGGAGAGAGTCTTCAGGAAATCGTCAACTATCACATAGTAAGACTGATTTACCCCCAGGCTGCCCCTGCATGTTCACATATGTGCAATTATAAAACACACACACATTTCCCAGTGTAAACTCTTAGTCATTCATCATGTGTTGCTGTAATCTGGTGAGGCCTGGACTTTTCTCCTGGGTGTTTCAATATGAAACCGTATTACGGGGGCTGTGGGACGTAACTCAACCCTGAGAGCGTGAATCCCTTTACATGGGTGTTTCACGTCACATGTGGCTAATTTTTTCCACATGCCACCCAAAATCCATCTGTGGAGTCATAAAAGGCCTGGTTTCTATCAGATCCTTCTGCATGTGTTTGCATTAGTTATGCACTTGCATTAGTTAAAAACTCTCTACCAGAATATCCACAAGGATTCGAGAGTTATGCTGTGGAGATCTAGACTGAGTCAGACCAAAGCCAGATTCGAACCCGCATCGCCCGTATGAGTACTGACCACTAAGCCTCGGCTCTGAAAAAATGTGTACGTTTGAGTGTCTCATTGATTTCAGTGGGTAACTTATCACAGGATTGGGTGTTTTCTCAACTATGTGGACTTTTTGAAAATAAACTGTTGTAAAATAGACTTTCCACACTCTCACTGTTTTAATTCCTTAACTAACAGTGTCCAGCAGTGTATATACATTCATTCATATGGTTTATTCCTCATTTAAAAAACTCCAAAAGTAGGGTTCTGTTAGTATTAATACAAACATCCCTTTGTATTTAAAAATGCCTGGAGTTTTTAAGAAACACCCATTTTTGGATCATCTGCAGCAGTGTACATCATAAGAGGGGATAATAGTCACCTTCTAAATACATGAGGACTTTTGGGTGTTTTCCTCCTCTAGAGGACAGCTTAATTGAAAACAGGGAGAGTGAGAATAAGAGAGATAGAGAGCACAAAGCAAAGTTGCAATCAGTGTATTAAACCTAAATGTCTGTTATTTCCACCGCCACCTTCACTTGTAAAGAAACAGGAAATGCCAGGGCTGTGGTTTAAATGACCTGCATCTTGTTAATTGTCTGCTGAAGGACGACTGGTGCTTTCCTGCTTGTAGAGTCAGCAGCAGTTGAATATGAACAGTCCACTGCTTCTCTGTTTTTATGGCTCATCAGAGTACATTACACTTGTGATAAACCGTTTTTGCAAGACAAGTGTGTGGTAAACAGTACATTCCTGACTTTTACCAGAAGAAAACAAACTATCTAGGTCAAACCCTCAAGACGCAAAGGTTTTCACTACATTAGGGTTACAACATAAAAACACAATACATAAACGTTTAGCCACAAAAAACAATATGTCGAAAATGATGGTGAGTCACAACATTTTTGGAACAGGTGGATATTGTTGGGGCTTGTCTGATTTGTCGTGCTATGAGATAAATCTGGACTGTTAGTTACAGTAGTTGATTGGTTGGTTAGCTGTGCAAATATGCAAAATAAAAGCAGCTATATAATTACTTGTCGTTGGTGACAAAAAAAAGTTGAATATAAAAATGGGTGGGAAAGAATGATTTATAAATTGCCTGCTATTTATTTATTGGCTGCAGAAAGATAGTTTGGACCCTGTTTGTGTGTTTTGTTGTATTGTGTTTACTGATGATTCAAGGACTTTTGGAGACATCTGGAGGTCTCGGCACATGAAGGTTAAAACAGCGTGTTGTTCTGTGTTGTGGCAGGAACAGCTATCTGAAAGATGTTGACAGATACTGCTTTTGTGCTGAAAGAACATTACTTTAATTCACTCCTTGTATTCATGCTCTCTGCTTTTTTGACTGGTTAACCTTTTTGACTGTTTAACCTGTCGCTCCATAAATCTAAGACCTGGGCATTTTACTGTGGAGTAATCCCTCTGTCTCTTAAATCCAGAGCACTCCTCTCTGCCAGTTCTCTTCTGCTGTAAATCACTGTCTGTATGCCATTCAGAATGATGGCTGTGGGTGCCAGGTGTAAAACTTTTCCAACACATTTCCAATTTTTTCCCATTTTTTAAATTCCTGATTTGTTGAGATGTGACCTGTGAACTAGATTTGTGTTATCTTACAAATGTAGGCAGTGCAAGTATTTAGTGCCATATACAGGTAGCATTATTAGTGACAATGCACGGTGACCTCTGTTGAAGATTCCATCAGGGTGATGTTGTATTCGAGCACTTGTTTATGGTATGGCTACAAATGGTAAGGATGTAAATCTATTGTAATTACAATAATTAACTTAATGCCTGTGTGTTTTTAGATCAGGCAGCATAAATGGGTTTCTTATTACCGTTTATTGGATCCAGGAAGTTGTCAATTTAACAAACCTGCCAAAGTGACACAATTTCAACTCCCCTCTGAGTGTAATTACTTATATTATCTGTTTAGCACACTGGCAGGGAACAGAGGAATAAGAGGCCACAGAAAGGAATAATAAGAGGAGGTGATGCAGTTTTCACTGAGAGATT
>JAZGTI010002392.1:0-36641 GCA_036877585.1 Botia kubotai
ATACAAAATGAATAGTAGTTATTAAGATTGATGTGGTTTGGAATTGGTCAAATGTGCTTGGAAAAAAAATATGACCACAATATCAACGTGCCTAACAATTATGCACAGTGTATACATACATTGCTTTCTCACCACAGGTCATTAAACAACCTGTCCTGGGAAACCACTAGTTATTTGTGGGGTTTTGTATTGCGTGTGTTCACCATCTCTGTTACTTGTTACTTACTGCTCTTACGGCAGATTTTACTTGGCTAAACACAGCGGCAGGCAGCTCACATTACAGCATCACATGGGTTCTGCAGACCTCAACGCCACCTTTTATGGGCCAATCAAAAAGGTGTATACACCATTACCAAACTGTCACAGATAAATCATCAACAGTCTTGTGCAGTTCTTTACATTTATCCTGGTTTTCTTCTCTCCATAGGAGGACGGCTCAGATATGGTGGGTGGAGCTCAGGTTACAGGCTCTAATACCAGGAAACACATTCTGCAGGTTTCCACATTCCAGATGACAATCCTCATGCTCTTCAACAACAGAGAGAAATCCACATTTGAGGTACTGTGCTCAAATCTTGTGTCCTGTGTCATGAAGCAAAGCATATCTGTCTGTCTGTCCAGCCAGTACAATTTATATATTGCCATAATTGTCATATAATTTATGAAGTAGACATCCTTTACAGTAGTAGTAGTATGGGCACTTAGGCAGTATTTGATTTGAATTGACCACATAAAATAAGTTATATAATAAGTTTTTCTTTATATTTAAAACATTTTCAAACATTTTTTTTGTTTTAACCAATCTTTCATGAGCATCGCTATTTTAAAATTAAAGTATAAATCTGCATTATCAGTCTAAAAATATTCTTGTTGCAAATTAATGAACTACTGTTCCTATGTCATATGTTTTGAAAATCAGTCACCAAATATGGAAACTATAGTTTGTAAGCTTCCAAATGATATATATATATATATTTCCCCCTAGCAATTCTGTCAGAAAATGTAACACTTCTCTCAGAAAATTGTTCCAATTGCAAATGTTTGGTATTCACAAGCTTACTGTTTTTGTTTGCACTGGAACAACACAAAAAAACAGAGAAGAAGAGTCAAACTTGATAAAATTTCACACATAACTCAAAAATGAACTAGACAAAATTATTGGCACCTTGTCAAAATTGTAAGAAACAATTGGATTTCAAGCATGTGATGCTCCTGTAATTTGTATTTAGACACACCTGTGGCAAGTAACAGGTGTGGTCAATATAATAATCACACTTGCAACCAGTTAAAATGGAGAAAAGTTGACTCAACCTTTGTGTTGTGTTCACACTGAGCATAAAAAAAAATAAAGAAGTGAAAAGAGTTGTCTGTGAATTTGAGAGAGAAAATTGTGGGAAAACATGGACAATCTCAAGGCTACAAGTCCATCTCCAGAGATCTTAATGTTCCTGTGTCCACTGTGTGCAATATCATCGAGTTTTAGACCCCATGGCACTATAGCTAACATCCCTGGACGTGGACGGAAGAGCAGAATTAAAAAATTACAACAAAGCATTGCTTGAATAGTGGATAAAGAACCCTAGTTAACTTCCAAACAAATTCAAGATGATCTGCAGACAAAGGGTACAATATTGTCAACTTGCATTATCCATCACCATCTGAATGAAAAGGGACGCTATGGTAGGAGACTCAGGAGGACACCACTGCTGACACAAAGGCAAGACTGGAGGTTGCCAAAACTTATGCGAGAAAACCACAATCCTTCTGGGAGAACGTACTGTGGACGGATGAGACAAAAGTAGAGCTTTTTGGTAAACGACATCATGGCACTGTTTACAGAAAAAAAAAAAAAAAATTATATATATATATATATATATATATAATGTTAAAATAAGAAAATCTTATTTTGCTAATCTTGAGCAGCCCTCTAAACATGGCATGAATAACACTATCAATAACTTAAATTAACATGAAAGTGCCCTGTAGGCTGTTGAGTTGGAAAAAAATACTGCAATTACCAGCACAAGTGCAAAAAAAAGTTTCCTGTAGCTCAGTTGGTAGAGCATTGCGCTAGCAACGCAGAGGTTGTGGGTTTGATTCCCAGAGAGCACATGCAGTGGCAAAAATCTCTAACTTGAATGAACTGTAAGTTGCTTTGGATAAAAGCGTCTGCCAAATGCATAATAGTAAATGTAAAATAGCGAAAAAATTAAACTGAAATGTATAGTGCAAAAACAATAATTATCTTATCCAAGGTAAGGCCAAACAGGGTAGGGCCTATTATGGAGTGTGCTTAAGTTTTTCAGCTAGCTGTTTCTCCAAAGTCTCCAGACCTCTTTCCTTTTCCTTTTTTTTGAAGGCCATTGGTCTTTGCAAAAAAGCTGAATAACAAAGAAAACTAAGCTTCATCGCATTGTCATCAGCAGACTTCAGAAGGGACCCCTCATATCCTCCTCTGGTCTGTTTTTGGATTTCATCTCTGTTATCTCTTCCATCATTCCTTTCCTCTTCTGTTCATCTTGCTTTAGATGTCTTTGGTCATCAAGATGCATGTGGTATTTTTGTCTCGCAGCAGCTGCAGAGAGAAGTAGCTTCTTTGTGTAGGCTATGTTGAGAAGCCCTCCAACATTCTGCACATGTTCATGAATAACCCGTGGGGAAATCAATGAATGCTTGGCCATGTGAAAGGATAAGAAGTTGTTTCAGAATCAGAAGTTTCGCTACCTTCATTAATGGCGATACTGCTTTGTTGGATAAATGTTCATGGTAAAATACATCCAAACTTCCACTTTTTGAATTGAGGTTTCTAAAAGAATCTGATGCTGTCATCAGGCTGTGGTCATAGAAGTGACCAAACTCCCTCAAACATGGGTTTGTCTGTCTAATAAAACCATTTAAGGCTTGAAAGAGCACTTCCCAGATCCCAGTTTGTGGATGCACACCCTGCTCTTCAGGAATTGTTTAGTATATGCAAACCACAGTTTTCAACATTACGCATTTTTGCCTGTTTGTTGTTCTGTGTTTTGCTGGGCTATGGAGAAGAGCTTCCAATTCACGTTTGGGCCATCCATCGAGAGCTGAATCAGATTGTGCAAGCCTATATCTGAACACACTGTCTCAGGCTTCTCATATATATGTTCTGAAGTGTGATGACCCATGAAAAAAAGATGTCAGATACCTTGAGGTTACTTGATTATTATTACAGAATCTCAAGTGAATGTCAAGCTGGCTTTTCTTCATTATCCGATTTAAACTTTCATCAAATAGAAGAACATAGAAGAACCAGATTCTTTCTTGGCTTTGGTTTTCATTAGAGAAGAGAAATGAGGAGCTATCCCAAACACAGTAAGGTATGCCACTTTATTCTCTCCACATTTAAACTTCTTTGCTATGTTACTGCCGGCAAACATGGTTTGGAAATATCCCCTACATGCTTACATGATTTTTAAGAATAGTGGCTCATTACAACTTTTGTTGGCCAGTATATTTTGGCTTTAAGTGTTGAATTATAGCTAACATTGGTGCCTTGGGAGTTGCTGGTTGACTGCTGTGGATTAGATGAATCTGGGGATGGTACAGGTATAGTTTCCTTTGCTACTCCATTGGCTGGTTCCTCTGCACTGCTGCTTGATAGTGTGTATGCGACTGTGCTGCTTAATGCATTGCATGTCTGCTGAAAAAAATCCCCCAATGCAGGACCTGAATAAAGAAGTCATTCTTCACATGGGTTTTCTTAGTAGCATAAAAAGGTTATTCAAATTGGGATTAAATCATTGGTGTAGCGGATGGGCCCCTCAAGAAAAAAAAAATTAAATCATAAAAACGTGCAATAGACATTCCCCATCACTGAAACGTATAGTAAAACAACCTAGCGCAAGCTCACTATGCACTCTCAAAACTCCTGTTTAAAAACTGAATCTGCATTAGCACTAATGCAATGTAACATTACATTGCATTAGCACTTTGCTCTTTATGATGAAAGAATTTGCGAGACTGCAAAATTTACACACTCAAATTGAAATGTTAACTTGATGTAACGTGAGCAGATCAAATGTAATGCCCTTTTATTTTCACATTTAACTAATTGTGACAGCCTTAATAGATGTAGTTTAATTGCGCATGGGGCATTCTTGGCCCTTATCTTGAATTTAGGAAGCATTTTATGTTAATTAGTAATTTCTGCCCCAGCCCATGTTTATTTCCGACCATATGCGGCAAAAAAAAGACATTACATTTTACATCCCTCCCAAAAATCAATTCGCTTGTGAATTTGCCATCTAGCTTAAACATAATTGGCCTAATCAAAAATTTCTTACAACTTACCCTTCATATGCAAGTTGCTAATCGAGGATTTGGTCAATGTTTTAGCTATAATTTGTCCTCCATCCAACGATCATTAAAACAGCAACCTCCCAGCATGTTTTAATTTACCACTCATCCAAACACATCCAAAAAGACTGGCAGATTACACTATAAGAAAAGTATTATATCTAAAAAGATATACTACTATTTTATCTAAAAAGAAAAGTACTCCATAAAAATAAAAATTTTTATATAACTTTTTTATATTCTCTATATTTGAAGAAACTATAAGAATCCGAGTGATGAGCGTGTAATCAATAATCTAGTACAGCTTTATTAACAGTTTGTGTGTTTATAGTTAGAGTCCCTCTGTGAATGATTAATACCGTCAAGCTGCCACCTGCTGCTGGTATGAGAGTTATTTTCTCACACAGCCAGGGAAATTAGGCTACTTGGCTTTGCAGTGTGTTCAACTGCAACTTTATTGCACTGACACGACAGCTTTGTTTAAATGTTTGTGTTATTGTGTGCATTACCGCAGTTTTGTGACACTTCATTGCTACTGGAAAAGCTGGAAAAGTTTTGAAAACTAAGTACAGTTATTTGTATGTTCAGTCTGGATAATATTCCTGTCATTTGGAACATAAAAATTCTGCTATAGTACCTCATCAATGCCACTGAAGATCATGTCTAAACAAATCATTTCTGAAAATGTCTGAAAAATGATTGTGAAGATATGACTAAAAATACAGGAATTAAAATACTTAATGTTAAGTTTAAAAAAATTTATCAGTGCTGTTGTAAAGTCATGCTACTTTCATCTCTGTCAACTTTATAAAGTAAAACCTTTCTTATCACAAAGTAACTTCTAAACGGTGATCCATGACTTTGTAACAACTTGTTTAGATTACTGTAACTCTTTACTACAGTGTCTCCCAGTCTTCTCTCTCTTGTCTACAGCTAGTGCAAAACGCAGGTGCTAGACTACTCTCTGGCACCCGCAAGTATGAGCCGGTAACACCTATTTTATCTGAACTGCATTGGTTACCCATCAAATATCAAATTGATTTTAAAAAAATTTTATTCGTTTATAAAGACCTCAATAATCTTTGCCCTCAGTATCTGACAGACTTTCTCTGTCCCTAGACCCCGTCTAGAATATTGACATCCAGCGATCTCTGTCTACTTACCATGCCTAGATCTAGACTTAAAAAAACGAGGTGATTGCGCCTTTTGCAACTGCTGGTCCAAAACTTTGGAACAGTCTACCGTTTCATATTAGATCAGCCCCCTCTGTTTCTGCCTTTACGTCTGCTCTAAAGACATATCTGTAAGTGCTGAAAAATATTTGTCTTTTATTTTGTATTGTGATTTTGTATTTCCTGTTGTTGATCACATGGGTGAGGCAGGTGCATATTTACCTGATTGTGTTTCCTGTTTGATAGTAGTAGAGAGGGGGTGAGTAGTGGGGAGCGCTCACTTTTCTGTTGACCGTTAATACGTTTGCTGGTTTTAATAGTATGTTTGTCTGTTTCATCATGTTAATAAATCAGCAAAGAAAATGCAAAAGAAAGAGAACGCGTCACGGAGGTATTCCTTCTACTTAGCCTCTCAGCGGCTATAGGTTGTCGCTATAATATCTATTCTCTCTTGCCTTCAGTACTCCTTGATTTCTGGCTCAATTGTTGCTTTATTGTTGTGTTTTAAATTTGATTGTCTTGTTTGTTCATTTGTCTGTTGTTTTATTTCTTAATTTCTATTCTATTTTTTTATTATGTACAGCACTTTGGTCAACTTCGGTTGTTTTTAAATATTGTATTGTATTGTATTGTATTGTAAGTTTAAGCTTTGTTGAATTATTTATTACAAAGACGATGTGACAGGAAACTATCGTCTTTGTATAATAACTATATTTCAATAAAGCACTCTGTAAGTCAGTCACAGATTTGAAGTTTAACTACATTCTTCTAACTACATTTTCTGACAAGTAGTATTTGATATGGGTAAAATGATGTAGGTTTCTCCAACTTCATTGCTGCTTGGTGATTGCATTTTTGTAAAATGCATTTTGGGATACTTGGCTGTATGAAGTCATCTCTCTATACTGTACAGCCTGTGGTGCAGCAGAAACACATCATGGCAATTAAACTGTACTTTCTAGATTTTAACCTTGAACTGCAACATAAGAACAGAAAAGTACACAAGAACACAAGCACAGACCAAAATGCATACTTTTTGTACGTCTTATGTATCTATAGATCTGAATAAAGTTAATGTTTTTGAAATGTCATTTAAAATGCGTTTATAGTAGTAAAATACAAGATTTTATAGTGACTATAAAAACAGTGTTTTAGCCAAAAAGGCATTTTGGTAAAAAAGGTCCCAGCCCCTTAGACATGTGTTCCTAAACCAAAATGGCCATGTTAAAGACAAAAATGTAATGATTATTTCTTAGTCGTGATTGTGTTTTAGAAATGATTTAATAGTATAAACTGATTAATAGAAACTAAACTTGCCAATTCTAATGCAGTTTTTGCTACTGAAATTTAATCTGAGAAGCTTTTCAAACAGTTCTTTCTTAACACTGTCTTACTTGTTAAAGAAGGACTGGGAAAACTGGTCTAAGGTCTAATCCACTCTTTATAAAACCTAGTGGCCAAATAAGTACACTAAAAATATTTTTTTTTATTAGATCTGGTACTATTTGTTGTACTCAAAAAATAGTGTATGTAGTAGTTGTCAAAACTAACAGAAGATTTTTTTTTCTCCTGTTTTGCTCTGTGATGAAAGGAGATTCAGCAGGAGACTGATATCCCAGAGAGAGAGCTTGTGCGGGCGCTACAGTCTCTAGCCTGTGGAAAGCCAACACAGCGAGTCCTTACTAAAGAGCCTAAATCTAAAGAGATTGAGAATGGCCATGTGTTTACTGTCAATGACCAGTTCACCTCCAGATTGCACAGAGTCAAGATTCAAACAGGTAATGCTGCTTTTCTTGATGTAGTTCTTAAGCCAAGTCAAGCCTAAGAATCTTCATTGCAATATTTGGCAGTTCCATGTAATGAAGTACCGAATTCATCTATACAATCTCTTTAAGGTCTTAAAGGTAGTACTCAGTAATGTTTGCTAATTTAACAGTTTACACAAAGAAATTAATCACTAAAGATATGTGAACCTACTTGAGCTGACAACAGTTTATTCTACATAGAGCAGGCCATGCCTTCATGGATTTAGTCATGTTTAAATTACACGGTCAGTCGTTTACTAAAAAATAAAACCACAAACACAGATTATTGGGGTACTTATTACACCAAATATTTAAAATCTATAGAATATTTGAAACACCTGTTTTTGTCTTTTCTCTGCAGTTGCAGCCAAGCAGGGTGAATCAGACCCTGAGAGGAAGGAGACACGACAGAAGGTGGATGATGACAGGAAACATGAGATTGAGGCAGCCATCGTTCGCATCATGAAGTCCAGAAAGAAGATGCAGCACAATGTTCTAGTAGCAGAGGTGCGGACCATATTTTGATGGCAGTGGTTTGGACACATGATAAATCATGTGTTACCTGACTGTCTTTGACCAGTTTTGTTAGACATTGTCTATAGACCTTCAGTTTGACTTTTGCCCTCTTTTTCTCAGGTCACCCAGCAGCTAAGGGCACGATTCCTCCCAAGTCCTGTGGTTATTAAAAAACGTATTGAAGGACTTATTGAGAGAGAATACTTGGCAAGAACACCAGAAGATCGCAAAGTGTACACATATGTAGCATGAACAAAGAGTGAAATTAAATCTGGCACGAAAGAGCGAGAGAGCATTGTTTTTGGACACCTGACCTGGGACGTTATGTTATTTCTTTTGCTTTGTTTTCTTTTTTGTTCTTATTTGTACTGGGGGAAATTTGAGAAGCAAAATGAGCCTTCTCATTGTAATGGGTTTAATTTAAATTGTTCTTAGCAGTTCACACAAGGCCCTTGACTGGATCAGGTTGAACTCCAAGCTTTCACAGAGCATGATTAGTGTGCTTGTGTACCCACCTAGAATCCCAGAACTGTGAATTAAAATGTATAAATAAATTACAGGAGAGACAATTAGCAAACATTTGATGGACGCTGAAAAATATATCATTATGAAATACCCTCCCAGACCTGTTCAACTTGGTTCAACAGTTTGTCTGACCATTTACCTGTTAACATTACCTGTGCTTTATCTGTTAACATTTGATTCAGAGCATGCTTTTACTCAACACAGATGGAGTAACACAGTTTATGAAATAGTGGTTTGGCTGTTTATTTCTTTTTTTAGTTTTTTTTTGTCTGACATGGCCAATCATAGAAGTCCTTTTTAATGGGATTTTGGGATTTTCAGTATTTCAGCATTATGAAAGAACTGGTGGAACATCATATTTCAATGTATATAAATTGTAAAATAATTATTGTACTCAATACTGAAGTAAACTGTACAGGGCCTTGTTTTCATCATTAAATGTAGAAAAATGAAAAAATAAAAGGATTGGCTGTTTTGGGACAGACTGCCTGCTTTGCTCTTATCTGCATATCGAATACTAAGCAGTTTGTGACATGCGACATTTCAACTTAAACTATTTTAAGCAATTCTAATTAATGCGTAATTATATGCAGGTTTTTTTACTCTATATTAAGCGAAGGGTTGAGTGGAATATTAAGATTTTAAAATTTACTAAATATTTGCTTAGTTTGCATAAATAGGAAAATGTCGTTTGATTTTACAAACATGGATGAATCAAAAAAATTTTCTGTGGTAATCAACAATATCACAAATGCTGTGTATAGAGCTTGACTTGTTACATTGCTGTGTGAACTTAAACCAGTAACTAGTTGCAGCACCTGAAATACGAGCCAAGTTAGGACACTCCTTATTTATTGCTATTTCTTGTTTTTAGATTTATATTTATAAAATGGTCAGTAAAACTATACAGTGACAAAAGTTTAGAGATTTCATAATTATCAAAAATGTATATGTATGCAAAAGTATATTTCTGCTTTAATATTTTTCATTACAATGAAAGATGTTGGTCTTAATATATGATCGAGCTCATCTATTTTACATTTATGCATTTGGCAGACGACGCTTTTATCCAAAGCGATTTACATCGCATTATACTACACATTGTTACTATACAAGTATGTGCAATCCCTGGGATCGAACCCATGACCTTGGCGTTGTTAACGCAATGCTCTAAACACTGAGCTACAATTTTGTAAAGTTTCTTTTGGAAATACATTTACATGCATGTTCAGTTTATTAATGCTATTTCTCAAGGCGCATTCAAACCTTAGACTGGTACTGTTTCTATATAAATTTTAAGTTTGACATTTGATTTTTGAACTACCTATTGACAATATAAACTCATGAAACAGTGCATCTCAGTGCTTTCTCTTCCTTTTTTCCATGCCTTGTTTGTCTGAAGTTTCTTATTAACAAAACACAGAAGTATAATGCAAACTAAGTTTGGTAGTTATGTTAAAAAATTTACTAACTTACACTTACACAGAGGACGCTGGTTTATAACGGACAGACGTGTTTTTGTTGTTCTGTGAGATGTCACCTCGTCCTTCCCTCCTCTTCCTGCTGTCTCTGATAAGAGCCATGTGCTGCGCTTTAGCCTCATATTGTCATCTGTTAAGAGAATGGGAGACGTACTTTCCAAGAGGGACTGATAACTGTACAAGTCCTTTTGAGCCGTTATCTAAAATACATTATCTTGTAACGACTCGATCTAAAACAGCTTTCTATGGGCCAGGCTGCCTCAGACCATCATCAGTATAAATTATAACTACTGAAGTGACGTCAGTGTAAACTGACCCAGCTAGCGCAAGCGACTCCGCACAGTTTTTGTAGCTGGACGCTTAAAATGCTCGATAATGTTTGAAGTTTTTGAATTATAGTAAACGGGAATTATGTTGCGCCTGCCGCTTTACATGAACAGCAGGGCGGATGAAACGGCAAATTCGGGCAAGTAGGGCGCGAAAACTGCGAGGTAAGTTAGCAGAAAGCTAAACAATACGAATCAAACTGCAGCTCTCTTTTGTTTGCGTCTCTAACCAGCAGCGCTGAAAGCTTTATGACGTAAGCATCAACAGTTACATTGTAACGTTTATGGTCTTTGTGCTTAGCTTCCAGTTTAAAAGATAAAGCCTTCACTTTGCTGACTAAAACAACCGGAAACAAGGCATAAAGCCTGTAATTAACATACCAAGAGTTCTAATACATGGACACTTTAATTTAATTTTGGTTATGGACATTAATGTGAATACATTTTAGTATCTTCAGATCATAATAATATAATAATAGTATTTCTTCTTTATGAACTAACACCATGCTGAAGTATATTTAACTAACAGTTTGAGTAATTAAACAGTTTTATTAATATGATCTGAAAGGTTGACTTTTACGTCTCTAAAAATAAATGGCAGATGTTGTTTAAAGATTGTTGTTTAAACCATTTTTCTTTCTTTTAGATAAGACTGCAGTAAAATATCATGCAGCAGCAGTAAGCCCATTTCATTTTGTACATTTCCTTTAACAGAAGTTTTGTTCTGTTTTAAGTCACCTTTGTTTAAATTTTTGTATTTTTTATATTGTATACTTTCTGTATACTGGTTTATGTTTTGTATCCTGAACTATATATAAGGAAAGTTAATTGAAACATGTTAGAAAATTTTTGTAACACTGCAATGCATGCCACACAATGCTATTCTTGTTAGATTACTTGACTATTTAGTGTGCTAGTCTTTATGAGTAACTACAATAACAAAAATACAAAAGTTATGATAAATTATTATGCGTGTTCTTGCGCATTATGGAGGAGAGATGAACTGATGTACTCAGTTTAAGTATCATTTTGTAAAAGACTACTGTGTAAAGAGTTCATATACTAAAAATGCACAAGACGGATTGTAAAAAAAGGGTGTGATTTAATGCATTCATCAGATTAATTTAATTGCACTGCTGTTTGTCTGTCTCTTTTGCTGCTCTTGGTTTAGTTAACCTCATGGCTGTCCCTGGTCAGGAGCCCCTTCTGCTCACCATGCACTTGCTCACCAACCCCGGCGACTCGCTTCTGCTTCAGCACACTCTTGACCGCCTGCTCAGGTTGATCTGTCCTGATCTCCGCCTCTTCCACGTGTCTGAACGGGCTTGCCCTCTTTGTGACTACACGAGGGCTTGGCTGTGCCCTGTGGCTGGCTACCCTTCACATGCGGTGACCCTCTTCCTGCACGAATCTCATGGAGAGGAGCGTGTCCTCAGGGTGCTGGAATTCCTGCAGTGTCCGCCCTGGCAGTACCACCATACAGAGAACTGTGGTGGCAAAACGGGCAGCGCCACCACATCCCCTTCCAACACCCTCCTAAGGCCCTATCTCCTCCCCAGTCGGGACTTCTACAGCCTTGGTGTGGGAATGCCAGTGTGGGGGGTGCGGACAGTGCATTATGGAGGGGAGGTGGTGCGGGTGACTCTACACAGCACTTATGATAATTTTGAGGACACAGTGCACTTGTACGAGATGGTGTTGCAGAGGAGGGCAGAGGAGCAGAAAACAGGCTTTTGCTGGTTCACACTGTTTACAGAACAAGGTTTTAGTCTGCAGTTTGCCATCAAGCAGCTATTACCAGGGGTCAAAGTGGAGCCCTGCTACTCCTCTGTGCTGCAATTTAGGGTAGGTGAGGTCGGACAGCTGGTGCCCTTACTGCCCAACACCTGCTCACCCATTAGCTCCACCCGCTGGCACACTGAAGACCTGGATGGCAACAAGATCCTCTTTCAAGTAAGTGATAAAAATGTGTGTTATTTTAAAGCTACACACTGTGGAAAAACATGATATTGGGCATGCAGGCTTTAGATTAAAATCAGCAGGTGCGTATGTGCATACATTTGTTTTCCTCCCTGTTTTTATTTTGATAAAATCTGACTATTCTGAATCAAGGAGAACATGCCCGCATTTACCAATCTGCATAGTACATGTAAAGTAATGCACAACATCGACACAGTGCTTTCAAACATGCAAGACCTTTTACTTCTCTTTCTGCAGTGCACAACACACATGAGGAGGAGGAGCCTATGCCCATCGACCACAGTCTCCGAAGTGTTTCTTAAAGACACACTGTCAAGATGATAATACATTACATCTCCCCTCCTCAGCAGAAAACATTCAAACTCAACCAATACAATTACAAATACAGCTAATATGAATGTTAAACACCTGGTTGCTATTTTTCTTGTCTTTTTTTAATACTTCTACAGATACCATGCAAAACATTCACGTAAAACATGAACAAAGTAATTAAGCACACATTTCATGTAAAATTTAGTCAATGATGCATGTAACAATAACAATAAACCGTCAAGCATCATTACATCTATCTAGGAGAGGGAGGTTGCCAGCACGTCACTTCCACAAGGTGTCTTTACCACACCTTTCCCTGACTATAAGCAGAGCCTGTTTGGAGGCTTCAGTACTGCTCGTTCTGCTTCGCCATTGGAGTGTGGCGTGTGCGGTGATGACGTTTTATGCGGGACTCCATAGCTTTGGCAGAAGTCCTTAAACTCCTCTGTGGAATACTGTGGACCGTTGTCCGTACGAAGAGTGGTAGGGATTCCATGACTGCTGAATTGAGCCTTGAGAGCTTCCACGACAGCACTGGAATATAGACCTTTCAACTTATCCACCTCAATGAATTTTGAATAGTAATCCACCAACAGAACATAATGATTACCTTCAAACTCAAACAGATCTAAAGCTACTTCTTTGAATGGCAGTTCAGGAGTTTCTGTTGGCTTGAGCGGTTCTCTGGGTAGCCGATTCTGGAAATCAGCACACTTACTGCAGTTCTTTACTATTTCCTCTATTTCGGCAGCCAGTATAGGACCTCACAAGCTCTCTGCTTGCTTTTCACTATTCCCAAGAGAGACTGATGTACAACTTTCAGCATATGATCTTGCATGGAAGGAGGTACTACTATACGGAGGCCTTTATAGATCACGCCATCCACTATAGCAAGCTGACTTTGAGAGTCCCAATACGGTTGGATTACTGTAGGTACGTCACATCTGTGGTTTGGCCACCCTTGCTGTATCATTTGTTTGAGGGCGCTGAGTTCGTTTTTTGAGCACTCCTTGAGGTCGGAGTACTTCTGCTCACTAACTAAGACGAAACGGAGCATAGAGATACACTCCAAGCCTTCAATTTCTGACTTTTTCCCAGGTAGTTGTGCTCTAGGCATTGTGTTCCGGAAGCTCCATGTCTTTCCCTTGCCTGTATTTTACTGTCATGTCATACCACTGGAGTCGAAGACGCATTCTTTGTAAGCGCATGGGGGTAGAGAGGAGTGGCTTCTTAAAAATTTCTTCCAGAGGCTTGTGGTCATTGTACACTGTGACATGGTTTCCAAAGATGAAGTTGTGAAATTTTGTACAGGCGTGAACTGTTGAGAGCATCTGCTTCTCAATTTGCGCGTAGCGCGTTTCGGTGTCTGTAAACGATTGAGACGAGAAGGCAACTGGATGATCGTCCTGCAGCAGGACAGCACCCAGGCCGCTGCTGCTGGCATCACAGAAAATTTCGACAGGCTTAGACGGCTCAAAGAATTTTAGCACTGGAGACTGTGTGCATAAGTCTTTAACTTTGTCAAACGCTTTCTGCGCCGGCTGCCATGCAAACTCAACATCAGTCTTTAGAAGCTGACGCAGTGGTGCATCCACCTCACTGAGATTTGGCAAGAACTTCAACAAGTAGGTAACAAAGCCTAGGAAGTGACGGACACTGTCTTTGTTTGTTGGTGCTGGGTCTTTCTAATTTTAGCTGGGTCTGCCTTTAGACCCTCGGCTGTTATTAGATGTCCTACATATGGCACAGATGATTGCTTGATGTGGCATTTATCGAAGTTGAGGCTCAGATTGTAGCTTGTGGCTCTCTGGATTACTTTATGGAGGATCTCATCATGCTCTTTTTCTGTGGGAGCTGCTATCAGGATGTTGTCCATAATGCTTATCGCACCACTGATCCGCTCAAGCATTTCATCCATTATTCGTTAAAAGATCTCTGGTGAGCATTTCAAGCCAAAGGGAAGCCTCAGCCACCTAAACCTCCCAATGGGTGTGTTGAAAGTTGTCAACAAAGATGATGCTTCGTCCAGTTCTATTTGTAAGAACCCAGATTTCACATCCAGGACTAAGAAAACGTTGGCGCTCGGGATTGCAGAGACTACTTCTTCAATGGTGCGCATCGAGAAGTGCTCACGCTTTATGGCCTTATTTAAATCACTCGGATCGATGCAAATCCTTATCTTGCCATTCCAAACAGCTGTTACCAACGAGCTTACCCACTCAGTCGGTTGGTCGACTTTGGTGATGTATCGAATTTTGACCATCTCTTGTAATTTCTCTATTTTCTTTCTGAGCGCTACTGGTTGCCGTCGGACTGGATGAACTACACCTTTTGCATTTGGGCCAATCTTGATTGTGTACTTGCCCGGCAAAGTTCCTGTAGTATGCGCCAACTCTGGATAATCATCTAGCCCTGCTGGCACATTCTGTGTTTTCAATGCATCACTGGAGCATTTTTCTTTGTTTTTCAGATTTGTTGACTGCAATACATCAAGGCGAAGGATGAGGCTTCAGCCGTTTCGCCACTCAGCACGTTTTCCAGTGAGATATCCACAATCTCGAACTCTGCTTTTACAGTAGCACTCTTGTGTTTAATCCTAAAATCAACTGCTGCTACTGGTTTTAGCTTGTGGTTGGAGTATGACTGCAGCACTCGATGCGAACGTTTAAGCTCACTAGTGTGGATAAGTGCCTAATAATTACTCAAAGTCAATGTATTACACTTTGCAGCAGTACCAATTCTGAATGGCACTTTCTGTGACAGAATCTCAATGTCTGCTGTCCATTTGTCGCTACTCACGTCACGTTGAGAATTTCCTCATCTTTTGTTTCTGATTCCTTTTCAACACTTACTGTGTTGACCGATCTTTTGCGACATACTGCAACCCAGTGGTTTGGTTTGTGACAGTAGGAACAAACAGAGCCTTTTGCTGGACATTTTCCTTGGTTCCACTTATGCTGTGGGTCTTCACCACAACTTGTGCACTTTTTGGGTCGGTTTACATACTTTTCTTTCTGAACATATTTTGTTTGATCCTTCTGATATTTTGTTTTCGCATGCACTGCTCGCACTTGAGACTCTTCTTCCCTAACGATTTGAATCTGTTTCTGTGAAAGTTCAAATTGCTGAGCAATTTCAAGCGCTTTCAGCAGCGTCAAATCTTCACCCTTGTCTAGTAGTTTTTCTTGAACGCACTTCTCTCTGACTCCAGTGATTATTGCATCGATCAACATGTCATCTGGATCGGCATACTCGCAATCCATTAGTATAAGCCTTAAGTCCTTTACAAAGTGATCGAAACTCTCAGCAATCCCTTGTTTTCTTTGCTTAAAATGGTGTCTGGCTATCCTCTTATTCTTTCTCGGCCTTATGTAGCTGGCGAATTTGTCCAGAACTTTAAACGGATCATTTTTCTCACCTTCCATCCAGCTAAATGTCTTGTAAATTTCCCGGCCTTGTTCGCTGATCCACGTACCCAGCCAGCCTGCGCGCTGTTTCACGGATAGGATAGCAGGCCTTCGAAGACAAACATGACGTGGCTCTGAAATCTCTCGAATTCTTAAAACAAATCCAGAGCGTCCCAGTCGATTCTTGGGTGATCGAACTGCGAGGATGCCATTCTGCCTAATCCGAGGTCACACTTCTGACACCATGTAAAGTAATGCACAACACCGACACAGCGTTTTTAAACATGCGAGAGCTTTTACTTCTCTTTCTGCAGTGCACAACACACATGAGGAGGAGGAGCCTATGCCAGTCGACCACAGAGTCCGAAGTGTTTCTTAAAGACACACTGTCAAGATAACAATGCATTACAGTACATGCCTGAACAATCTCCATATAAGGACTTTCCACACATCCTTCCCTGTGCAGTCCGTCATCACCATTTCCAAACATTTTCTAATTTGGGCTAGACTACCAGTGATTAATCTACTACATCATGGCTCACAAAATCGCTAGCCCGCTATTGTGTCATCCATTCGGGCTACTTAAATGTATTTCCGCCCTGCCCGTCGGGCTATCTTATTAAGAGGACAGATATATGTTGCAATGCTTTTGCATTCTCTCACAAATTTGGTCGGGTAATTATGTTGTATGTAATTTTCTGGCATCGGAGAGCCGCTATCAATATGTTGGGTATGTAAATTGCGTTTGAATGCACACTCGCTTTTAACTTTAACTTTCAATTTGTGTATCAGTGACGCTCGTCCCGTCAGTCATTACTGTCCTAACGTGACAAGTGAGATCTCCCGCGGCAAACTTAAACGTGATGGAGATTGCATGCGCAGTGGAGAGAATTGCAAAAATGGCTGATAGTTATGTGTGTGAAAATAAGAGGCATGTTCTGAAGTTGACAGCAATGCACAGATGGAGAAAGCTGAGGGAGATGCTATGCCCTCAACGTCGAGTGGCATTTTCTTATCTGTGATTTCACTTGGTATTTCAGATTCAGAATCTGGCACAGACGGAATTATGTTCTATATTGTTTTTACAAATTCATAGAGATTTCTGTTCAGTTAGAACCAAATATTTGTATTGATGATTGTAATGTAAATATTTTATATGGTTGTTGTTATTTGTGTTTTGAAAATGTTTTTGATTGATGTTTTGTCATTGTTACAATATTCTACATTAAAAATAAGGTCTTTTTTTATTTGGGCTACTTAAATTTGTTTCGACCTACCAAAATCTGAAGAGTGAAATTTTGAATGCCCTGTACATAATATCGTTTTTTAATGTAAATAAAACTTTGAAGCATCACTTAATCATTTAAAAATACTCTTTAATACTTCAACTCTCAGCCTAACAATATCTAGGAATTAATGTATTGATGAAAGATGATTTGGGTGCAGAAAAGGCTTGCACTGTTTTTACTTAAAGTTGTATGACTGTTGTGAGTTAACACTTCCACTTAACCATGAGGCAGATACAAAGATGGAGAGGAAGAAATTAGTCTGAAGACAAAGTGATGATACAATACAATGATAATATTGAATAACCTTTATTATTTCTCAATGCCCAGTCTGACTTCATCTGACAAGAAACAGATTCAGAGGGTGTTATTATACAAAGCAAAGATGGTGGATCACAACATTGTCCTGTGCCGCTTTTAAAAACCTTGAGATTTAGACTTTGCCTTACCTCTACTTGTAAAAAAGAAAAGTATAAGAAAAAGAGAGTAATAGTTATGCTTTGCTTCGCAAGTAACACTAATAAATAAAATAGAATGAATTATAAAAAGATAAGAAAGGTAATACAATACAAATGTCTTTATTCAGGAGTTTCAGTCAGCTCTGATAACACACACATAGGTTGCTTTTAAGAAACTCAGATCCCTATCATTTAGGAAAAGCTGTAAGTTTTAAATTGATAAAGTCTGGCTTTCTCCTGCAGGTTAAAGGCTCTGCACAATCCCAGGGGTTAATTACATCTGCTTTTCCTCTAAGTGTTCCCAGCCTGCCCTCCAGAAACCTGCTAGAGAACTGTGTGTCCAGCAGAGCCCCATCAGCCCCTTCCTGCAGCAAACTGTCAAATCAGAGGGAGCGTACCCTGGGACGCTCTTGTGTGGAGCTGCCTCTGGATTACTTTACTCGTAGTTTGAAATTAGGGGCATGTGGTGAAGAGAGTTTTGGGTCGGACAGCACCTGTAGCACCCCTGCTGAAAGCTCATGTTATTCCTCCCAGCGCAGCAGCCCGGCATGCCTGTCTGTCCACCAGTTTGAACCAATGATAACCTCTGAAGCCTCTATATCCTGTTTCTCGCCAGAAGAGGCGGAGCCAGAAACCAACACAGGTTGTGCTGTAAACCTGTGGCCTGAAGGGTCAATAAGAGCTTCTGCTTTGGAGACTGTAGTCAGTGACCTAAAACCTGGTCTGCCTGAAACGCAATATACTGTAAGAGAGACCTCAGGGATGCTAGAACACCTCTTGACACAGATACAGACAGCACAGTGTCACAGTCTGCATCAACATGCACAAGTAGATGAATTCTTTATCTGACTGTTCTCATTGAGTTTTAGTGGGTATAAAGTTGTCTATGCACAGGCTTTTAAGTATGGCAAGGCCTTGGAAAAGAGTCAGCAGGGACAAATTTTGGGAATAGTATTTCAATGACCTTGGAATTGTCTGTCTGTGCATTGTTTGGATCACAACTAACACAAGTAATACCTAAATGCAGGTTATCAGCCAATACCAAATACTGATCTGATACCAGGGGCCCCATTATAAAATGTTGCATAGAAACCATGCTATTTTTAATCTAAAATAATTTCTCAAATGTGCGTATTGGTGATTCAGAGAAAACAAATGTACACACACCCTGTAAAAGATGTGTATAGAGCCGTCCAGATGGACCTTATTATTGTTATTAAGGTCAATCCCGAAGGGGCAAAGACCCCTATTGTATCCCTTTAGTTTTCTTCTTTTCCTTTTTCCACCAACATTTTGAAAAAACAACTTTTTAAAACTCCTCCTAGGGCATTTGTCCAATTTGCACAAAACTTGGTACATAGCATATAGAGACATTGATGACAGAAATGTTAAGTTTTTCAGTACACTCAACCGTTCTTGTATACTGCTTCAACAAATTTAATGGCGAGCACGCAAAAATGGATGAGGCTGTATCTTTGCAAATCTTTTGTGTATTGACATAAAACTTGTTACATCATCACAGGCATGACCCGAATGAATGCATGCAATTGTGAATCTTTACCAAACTTGATATTCATCATCGTCATTGTCTGAGGGTACTTACAAAGTTTGTAGCCAGCACCACCTAGTGGTCAAAACGAAAATTTACGAAACTGCTTATAACTTTTAATTTGCCTTATTGTCATGAGACTTATCTTTTAAGATTCCCTGGCTTGTAAAGTGCTACAGTACCAGAATTTTCATAGGCGATTGTACTTTGTCTATTTTGAGTTCTTTTGAAAACCTTTTCATATGCTTGTATGTCCGCTTTGCATAGAAGTACTTCCAAGTAACTGTTCTACGTTAAAAACAGACATAAATCTGAAAGTTGGTGTGGATTATAGGTTGCACATACTCTAAAATCAAATCTGTGCACACAAATGATTTTTAAATGAGGTCCCAGCATTTTTATCATTTTATAAAAAAATCATTATATTTAACTGATTGGGCACAAACTTATACATACTGCTTCATTATAAAAGAAGAAAAAACTATGTGTAAAAAATAAACTTACTAATTATTATAATATGATATATATAATATGCCTAATATAATTCCTTAACATTGATTCCTAAAGTGATCCTGAAGCTCTTTGTGATGTCACAGCACTTTAAAAGTTAACTGGTCAGCAGATGCACCTCCAGACAAATGGACCATATGTGGATTGTTTAGCTGTTTTGACTGTAAGTCATGTGGCCATGCATGAAACACAGCGTCACACATGCAGTATTTTGTGCAGGGTGCTCTGGTTGTATACTGCAGATTTTTAAGAATTTAGTAGTTCATAAATACTTTCCATTTATAGTCCATTCAGTGTATACAAGACGTGCATACATGATACGTACTGTTGAAATTGTAATATCATACTAGTATTCCAAATCTCTCACAAAGTAGTGTACAAACAAAATTTGACTTTAACAATCATTGAATAACATTTTAAAGGCATTTAGCATGACAATAAAGCTTAATTAGTTTATTTTTTGTGAAACTATATTTGTGCTATCTTAAAACTGTTTAAATTTATGTGTCCACTAAATTGGAATTAAAAATCAAAAAAGGTAAAAAAAAAAGCTTTTTATACTTTATATAGAAACATTAAAAGTTTCTATAAAGGTTTTAAATAGCTGGAACTGTGTTCAGAAGTAATACTTGTGTTGAAATACAATGTAGGTCATTGACGTTTGCCAAACTAATTTAATATTTGTGTAGTCATGTCAAAAAGGGCATTTGAATTAAATCAAATAAATCAAGTGTTGTCCTCATTAATATACTTTCTGTTGTTCATTATGTCATTATGTCCAGTACTAAAGTCTCTAAATTTGAAAGTAGTTATATTAAGGCATAGCAGCTGTGTTCTGAGATGCTACGAATAGCCCAAATTTGTTCTCTATATTTGCTCTCTTTTTCTTTGAGCACTCAACATTAAACTTATTATAACTGAATTATTCACCCATCACTCATTGTATTTGTAGATCACAACAGAGGCAAACATTTTTTTCCTGTTATGAATTGCACATTAAAATGCGTCTTAATTTTTAAAAAAGTATTTTTGGCTCCCTCTCCTGGTCAAAGCAGAACTCTCTAATGATTTCTCTAATGAAGTCCTTAGGCAGCCAATCCACTGCAGTCTTTCTGCCCATTTTCCAGTTGCAGTGATGCGCACCTTCCCTGGGTCGAACCTCCAGTACTGCTGTTCTTTAAAGAAGTACAGTTTTCCACCAGGTCGGGTCAGAACCCCGTTTACCCCCTGTGGAATCCCCTTCCAGTCACTGAGAGGGCGAGGGTAGTATGGCTCCAGTTTAAGAGTCTCTACATTTAGAACAAAGTACCGGGATCCTTTTAGAAGAACCACCTGGCGCAGTGGCCAGTAAAAGAAGGCACAGTCAGGGTGCTTGGGCAAGTCTAACTGACTGTTTTTTATGGGGAATCCAGGGTCCAGATCACCACCTGAGTAACGCCACATTAGTTTTCCTACAAGGGGTAAAATACATGAAAATGTTAAAGTATTGTTAAAGGACAGGTTTGCCTAAAATGAAGATTCTGTCATTATTTACCAAATCTATATGTTTTTTTGTCTTTCTTGGAACACAAAATATGTTTTTCAGTCTGTTCACATTGCTCATTTCCTTGTGACATAATTATTTAAGGGTCACAGACTGTTTACTATGGCTTTGAAAAGGCAACAATAACAGTCTAAAAATAGCTTTGTTTGAGATACAGAAATTTTGTTATTTGCAAAATTCATTAATTGCTAAAATCTTGTGCCCCGTTACTACCAAAATGTTTCTAAAAATTTACCTTTTGTGTTCCACAGATAAATGGAGAAAATATGGGTTTGGATGACATGAGGGTGAGTAAAATGGGGAATTTTTGGTTTTGAGTGAACTATTTTTAAAGTCTTTTGTGTCCAGTGTTTGGAATAGTCTAAACTCCTGAATCATTAACACAGTCTACCTTTAAAGAAGTAGAGTTTGCTGTCCAGTGGGGAGAATGTAGCTGCTTCAATAGCCAATGGGAGCTGTGGCCAACGTGTGTGCAAAGGATGAGGAAGGCTCACACTGCCATTAGATACCGTCCAAAACAGACGACCCTTCAACACCAGCACTGTCCCATTCTTATCTACAAAACAAGGTCAAGTTTAATGTTATGAAGTATTTGTCATTATCAAAAGAATTCCCTTGTTGTTCTTACCCATAGTGATGGCGTCAAAAAAGTCTCGACAGTACTGGTCTTTATCCCCCTGTATGGCCCGAATGAGAGCCCTTCCAGTCAACTGCTTAAATGTCCCTCCGGATGGTTTACCTGTTCACCCAAACAGGCAGTGTGTCAGTATGTACTACAATAACATATTTATAACTTTGATTCTCTTTAAGACAAACCTGTATGACTTTTTGCTTCTGAGGAACAAGATAGCACAAAAGAAGATATTTTGTAGTACGTTGGTAATCAAACAAGAGGCACTCAAAACTGCTGAGACATTTCTCAAAAATAATTTTGTGTTCCACAGAAGAAAAACTCATTCAGGGAAGGATTTTCTTTCATACCATTTTAAAGAAGGCTATCTTGTATCTGTAGTGCATTAATTGTCTAAGAATAAAAATAAAATGTCTAAAGACATGTTAGCATATTAAAAGCAGAGGAGGAATGCAGAACACAATGCTTCCTCTAATAAACATGAGGATGGACACACACCCATTTTCTTTCCTGAACATTTATGTTAGCGGCAGATAATATCATAGTCTCAATGGACAAACAGGGTTAGGCAAAAATAATTACTAAATGCATATTACTTTAAAAACTAAAATAACACTCTACAGGGAAGCACACATTATGTTTGGATTTTTACACTATAAGGATGGACACAAAAAAAGAAACAGTCCAGCGTGTGCAATTTAATATATTATTGTGATGACTTTACTGTCTCAAGAGCAAGACAGGAACACAGACTAACATTGTGAGGAAAAAAAAGTAACTAAATTTGTGTGAAGGGCCCTATTGTTTTCCTTATTCTATTCCATTATTTTGTAAGGTTTTGGGGGCCTTTGGGTCCCTTAACATGCTTAAAATCTCCTGCAACTTGGCACACACATCAGAGTCATCGGCCCTGTAGTGCCCCTGGTACGAGGCACAAAAAAAGATGGTGCATATATCATACATACATGCACACACCTGTACAAAACGTGATACATGTATAAGTAATGTCGACCTGAACAACAGTCGCACTCTCCTTAAAAGCGCATGCCGTGAACTTATATATGAACGTAAATATTCCTTTTAAGGATTTCATGTGACTGTCACCAAATCGAAGGGATTTTTGATATCTCAAACGATGTTGCTATGGCGAGGTGGTAAAATTATGGCTGATGGCATTGTTATGACTATTTGAAGTCACGGTCATAGCACCACCAAGTGGCTACAGGAAGTGTGTCACTTAAACAAACTTTAAAATAGTCACATTTAGCCAAGTCACTTCCGACTTGGGCAGAATAATGTTTATAATAATGAGAGATAATGAGACATGGTTGATGAAATGTTGTTGAAACCTAAGCTGTATGTTTTGTGCTAGGGGCTAATGACATAGAGGTGGCTATAGTGAGTCGCAGTCATAGCGCCACTAACTGGCAGATGGAAGTATGTTATTTAAAACAGCGTTTTAAGAGTCCTTTTAAATTTACCCAAGTCGCTTCCTACTTGGTCAGAAAAAGAAGAGATGATGAAGAAGAGAAAAATGCTGCACTGTGAATAGATTGCTGATATCTCGAACTGTGTTGCCATGATGAGGCAATCGATTTATGGCAGTAAGTGGAACAGGAAATGTCTTATATCTTCTGCATGCATTGAGTGATCTAGATAAAACTTGGGAAATATGTTTGGTGTTGTGGGCTGATCACAATGATGTGGCTATTGTAAGTCATAGTTATAGCGCCACCAGCTGACAGCAGGAAGTGTGTCACTTATAACAGTCTTTAACAGACTTATTATTAAACTCCAGTCATTCTCTACTATAGATAAGGATGAACTGGCAAAAATAAAAATAATCATCTAAATCAACAACATTTATTCTTGATCCTATACCGACCAGGTTGCTGCCTGAAATTATAGATCCTCTACATAGTATTAATTCATCATTGGTGTTGGGATATGTCCCAAAACCTTACAAACTGGCTGTTATCAGACCCCTTAATAAAAAAACCTTGATCCCAGGGAACTAGTAAACTACAGACCCATCTCAAATTTACCTTTTATTTAAAAAATAAATGGAAAATGTGATGTCTTCACGGATATGTTCATTCCTGGAAAGAAATTGTATCTGCGAGAATTCCAGTCAGGATTCAGACCATATCATAGTACAGAGACTGCTCTCATGACAAATGATCTGCTCTTGTCAGCCGATCGTGGCTGCATCACTCTTCTGGTGTTACTCGACCTTTGCGCAGCATTTGACACTGTTCACACTATTTCGGCACTGGCTGCCTATCAAGTACCGTATAAATTTTAACATTTTGCTGATTACAAAGCCCTGAATAGTTTAGCTCATCAATACCTAAGCGAGCTCCTCTCCTATTATAGTCCTTCGCGTTCACTGCAATCTGAAAATTCTGGCCAACTGATATTACCCAGAATTTCAAAAACAAGTGCTGGTGGTAGATCCGTTTCATATTTGCTGCCCAAACTTTGGAGTAGTCTTCTCAGTGTTGTCCGGAAGGCAGATACATTATGTCAGTTTAAATCTAGATTAAAGACCCACCCCTTTAATTCAGCCTACACATTGTCCTATGGATTTACTACTCAAATCCCTTTTGAGTAGTTATTAGGATGCATTAATTAGGTAAACCAGGGACACTTCCCACATGAACAGATGTACTGGCTCCACACTAAATCTCTCTGTCTTTCATTTCCCCAAGGTCCTGTACTCAGCTGTATCCGAACTCTGAGACCAGATGATGGGGACTGGATGGAACGACCCCTGAGGAAGATCATCAGGATTTGATAGACTTCCTTAGTAAACCTACCATTATATACATGCCTAGATTAAGCCTAGTTAGTTTCTATATTTTGTTCCCTGCTTGGTCGCAGTTTGATGTTATTGCTGCAATTAGTAACATTATGCTTCGCCATTTCTGTTGGTACAATTTCTCAGTGCCCGACATATTATGAAATATAATTAGAACCATCAGTTTCTCATCAATAAATAACTATAAATCACTATAATTACTATAATCAACATATGCAAGAAAGTTACAAATTGCAGCTTTAACGTGCCAGAAGAGAACTGGCCCTACCGATTGAGCCTGGTTTCTCCCAAGGTTTTTTCTCCAGCTATACATCATTGGAGTTTTGGTTTCTTGCCACTGTTAACCTGTTGGCTTGCTTGCTGGGAGACTGCTGACGTCTAACCTAACCTAGGGTTTTGTAAATTGTAAACTTCTAGTATTTTTATTCTAGTATATATTTTATGTATGTTTTTATGTATGTATGTATGTATGTTACTTTTACATGTTGTGTGTAGTTCATGGTACTATTGCAAATCCCTTATACCCCTGTCCCATAAAATGTTATCTTTGATATGCCATCTCCATGTAAGCTAGAACGCATATCTTGCTTAATGATTTTGTGGTTTTATCGGTTCAGTCAACCCTTTATTCATAAACATACTGTAAACCTTGTATAACTAATTAGTCGTATACATCTCTTATCTCTACATCCATTATTTGCAATAATACCATTAACATGTCTGACATTTGTTCTGTTTTATTATTATTATTATTATATATATGTAAAGTTGCTTTGAAGCAATGCAACATTGTAAAAAGTGCTATATAAATAAAATTGAATTGATAGATTAAATGTATGTGACAGCTATGCATTGTTTTCTGAAAAGCACCAGGTGGAGATGGTGCCGTGGTGTTTGCGCTGTCATTAATGCTTGCAGCTATATTTTAAGTCTGAAAGTATTAAACTAGGATTTGTGTTTCTGGCAAGAACGACACCTCAAATCTTGTGGCTAGATGGGAATTGTTATGGTAAGTAGACTCAGACAACAGCAAAATGTTTTTGAGGTGACGTTTATTGATGAGCATGTAAATTAACTAAATTGAGCAGCGACAACAAGGAGACTTGAATAGCTGATTTGATTGTTCTTACAGATGCAGGTCCAGTGGATCATGGAGAGTGAGAAGGTGATAACAGCACACAACAAGCTGGGTATCCAGGTGAGTAACAAGTGAGTTCTTTTAACAGGTGGAGGACAACAGTCAACAGACCTAGAACCAGGAGGAATCGACAAGCAAATAACACAGGATAGATCGCAGGAGCAAGGAGTAACAGATAAGTAGTCCTTTATGTCCTTCATGAAGATTGCTCCTTTCTCTAAGATGAGTGGAAGGGGGGATTCCTTCGCTGGGCCTTCTGTGGAGAGAGAGACAGGTGGATGGTAAGGTTTCAGGTGTGATACATGGAAAGTGGGATAATTTCTATAGTGTTGAGGTCATTTTAATTGGCAGGATACTTGAATAATGTGAGAGATGATGGGGAAGGGACCAATATATCTGGGACCCAATTTCTTGAAGGACAGGCACATTTGAATGTCTCCGGTGGACAGCCAAACCTTTTGCCCGGGGTTGATAAAGTGGGCCTTTGGTCTGCCAGTCATCGGCTTGGATCTGTTGACAACTCTGAAGATAATGGTGTCCTGTGTCCCAAACCTTCTCGCTCTCCCAAAACCAGTAAATGCTGTAATACTTGGACCAGCCAGTGAACTGCTTCCAGTAATCCTGGTAATCATGACAAAGGGTTAATAGAAAATGGCTGATTTCCTTAATTTTCTGACCATTGGACTAACGATGATAACTGGAATATAAGAGTTTACGGTCACACTTGGGAGAGAGAAAAAGGCCTTTCAAACACAAGATATGAATTGGGAACCCCAATCAGACACAATGTCTTCTGAGATCCCAAATGAGCTGAATACATGGTTGAAGAGAAGTTTAGCGGTTTCTATAGAAGAGAGCAGACCTTTCAGAGGAAGCAATTGACAGGACTTAGAGAATAGGTCAACAATGACTAGTATGCAGGTATTACCTTCACAGGGTGGTAGATCTGTGCTGAAATCTACTTCTAGATGTGATGAAGGGTGGTTAGGAATCTGAGTTTAGTGTAAAATAGGTTGCGTGGGTTCTTGGTAACTGGACAGTCAGTCCATCCTCTAAAGAACTTTCTGACGTCATTGGCCATATTGGGCTACCAGAAGCTATCTTTAGGGAACAAGAGGTTACCACTGGCCGATGATGATCAGTGCCTACTGATGTGTGAACTGAATGAATGAGTTGATTATGGTGGTTTCTTTAACATTTTCAAGATAAGGGGGCATCCCAGTGGAGCAGGTTCAGAGGCATCGGTAGAAAGTATAGAGTTCTCAGTCCAGATGAATGAGGCTGACAGTCTAGATGGTAAGATGGGTTCTGGATTATCAGAGGAGAATTTTCAGGGACATGTAAAATGGGAGAGGGCACCAGCTTTGCTGTTCTTGGGAACAGGTTGGTAGGAGATGGTGAAATGGAACCTGATAAAAATAGGGCCCATCTGGCTTGACGTGAATTAAGTCTTTTAACGACCTTGAGGTATTCCAGGTCTTGTGGTCAGTGAGGACTTTGGGTGTATTGGAGACCGCTCCTACCCCTGTGGTGGAAGCATCCACTTCTACATCAAAAGGTTTATTAGGGTTGAGTGAAGAGGGTACAGGAATTTAACAGAAATCTTGTTTAGAACATGGTAATCAATACAGGGCTGCAAGCCTCCGTCCTTTATGGCTACAAAAAAGAGAGCTAGAAGCAGAAGGGGGAGTAAATGGGCAGATATAGCCTTGTTTTAGAGTTTCTTGGATATACTCCTCCATTGTCTTGCTCTGAAATGGAGTGTGGATAGATTTTACCTTAGGGCATTGGTTCACCCGGAATGAGGTCAATGGCACAGTCCCATAGCCAGTGATATTGGAGTTTGGAGGCTCTCTTGGGGCAGAATACCACATTAAAGGGGGTGTAACATGCAGGAATGAACTCCATTGTAGTTCAACAGGGCTTTCAACAGTGGTGAAGTTCACAGGGAGAGCTCTGAGGTGACCTTGGGAATTACTCTGGGTCAATGTGGAAAGCAGTCTTGGAAGCATTTGTCGCCCCACTTCAGGATCTCCCCAGTGCTCCAACAGATCACTGAATTGTGCTGAATAAAACAGGGACTTGCAAGGATGACATCAGCAGTGGATCCCTCTAGAACCAGGAGGGAGATGGTGTGCAGAAGGCCCAGGTGAAGTTGTACAGGTCCCACCATAAAACAGTCAACAGTCTAGTGGTTTTCCCTGTGATGAACTGGACTTGATAGGTTGTCTCAGTGGCCTTTTTCAGGAGCTTGAGCTGGTGACAGAGGTTACTGAATATGAAATTACCAGCTGACACAGAGTCAGAAAGAGCATGTGCTGGAAGTGACATATCGGAGTAGTTAGGACAATTTTACTGACAGAGAAAGACAGGATTTAACTCACCACAGGACATGAAGGATATGTAAACCTAACATGCCCCCCAGCACCACAATATAAAGAAAGATTGGGTCAGCCTCCTCTGGCACTCAGAAGGTTGGAGTCTTAAGTATTCGACTTGCATGGGTTCGTTGCCTGGTTCTGAAAAGCTGAGGGACTCTGGCTGGGGTGACTGCAGATGGTGTTGTTGCTTCTGTTGGCCTTTCCATAGTGGTTTGGACTCAGCTAAACATATAGATGAAATGCAGTATAAACTGTTCCAAACCAATGGTGTCATTATAGGAGGCCAAATGCACTAACAGCTGAAAGTTCAGTCCCTGTCAGTATGTGGTGAGGAGCAAGCTCTCGTTTCATTCACTAGAGGCTGCCAGGGTACGAAACTTAAGAGCGTAATCTTAAATAGATAAATTTTCTTCTTTTAAATTAAATAATTGCTCACCCACTGATGTATCTCCAAGAGATTTGCCAAAGACCTTTTGGAAGTGGAGGAGAAAATTATTCAAAGACTGTGTCACGGGACCACACTGTTGCCAGATGGCCCATTGGAATGCTCGCCACAATAGTAGAGAGATAATGAACGCTATCTTAGCATGCTCGGTGGGAAAACATTGTGGCTGAATTTCCAGGGCCAACAAGCACCGAAGGAGACTTTGCAGTCCTCTAAACCAGAGTACAACACTGGATTGGCCATAGGACTGGTGATGACAGCAGGTGAAGAAGCATGGGTTGAGGAAGCGAAAGTGGAGGTGAGTGAGCGGCGAACTATATTTACCTGAAATGGAGCTCCTTAAATGGATCATTGCTGCTTATGGTTGCACAGTTCAGTCTAGTTCTGATCTTCTGTTATGGTAAGCAGACTTAGAAAACAGGAGAACATTTAATGTTCTAAACATAACAAGTAATGTTTATTGATAAAACACAGATAAACAGGTAAATTAACTGTAAATTGAGCAGTGATGATGAGGAGACTTGAATAATTTATTTGATTGTCCTTACAGATGCTAGAGCTCATGGAGAGTGGGAAGGTGATGACAGCACACACCGAGCTGGTATCCAGGTGAGTAACAGGTAAGGTGTCAAACCTTATCTTAGGAGCTGAATATCACAGAAATTTGTGAGTGGGCTTTTTTGACTTGGGTGAATAACACACTAGCAAACATCCAGAACTTGCTGACCACCCCCCAACACTGCAACATTATGAAAACAATTATTTGCATGAACAACAATTGCTTATATTTCCCTCAAAATAATTTAAAGTGTAGTCAGTAATAAATGATAAATAAATATGTGAAAGATAAAATAGTAATATGAATAACATAACAATAATGTGGTCCTTAAAAATGCTGACATGTTTTACCATACAATCGTTGTATAGCAGTGATGTCATCCCAACTAAGCAATGCTTTGCCACTCATCTTCTTATAGTATGGTGACATAAGAGCATGACGAACAGGTGAATGAACCAATCCCAGAGTGTGGCCAATCTCATGGGCTGTTACTAGGAACAGGTTGTGTCCTTTAAAGCCACTGAGGGTCCACTGTTCAGCCATGTCAAAGTGAGCTTCACCACGGAAGGGAGAGAAAGCATGAGCCAGTGAACCACCTAAAGAGATGAAGAAATTATTGTCTGTGGTATCCACCAGCATGCCACAGATATGTTACATACTGTAAATCCAGGGTGTCCAATCCTGCTCCTGGTGGGCCAGTGTTCTGCAGGGTTTACCCTGCTGTAGATGTTAATAATGTTGTTAAAAAATTGAACCAAAATTTTATACAAAATAGTGTATATGAACAGAAGCAATTCATAATAAAAGAAAAGATATTTAACAAAAAATGTAAATGTTCATAATGCAAGCCCTCCTCCACCTGGTCCGTCGAATGCATTCCATGTCCCATCATTATGTTCCCCTTTAAAGAAGGCCAGACGAATATCAGCTGGATCCTGACTGACCTCCTGGAAAACCAGCCCAGACACATTACTCCACAGCTGGAATGCCGTGTACACTGCCAGACGCACCTTACTGGCTGAAAGATTCTGTGGCCAGTTCATGATACGATAGGTCAGGTGGTGTTTGTACCACTTTTCTCCTGTGGAAGTATAAAACAACTGTATGTTTAGTTCCAATAACTTGAAAATCTGTTTGCAATTTACATTCTTACATTTACTAACCATGTAAACCATTTATGTTACCTGTTCATGTAAATGAAGAAATGTTTTATATATCACGAGTGCAGTGAAGTCCAGTATGGAGTGCCACAGGGAACATAAAACTTTATGATAATAAAGGTGATGTTTACATTCCAGATGTTGGTGTCAAACCTTAAATGTAGTTTTCTCCGTTTGGTACATTTCCAAAGTGGTTGGTTACAACATGTTAATGACTGTAACATGCATGTTTTGTTTTGTTATAGTGTCGTGTTTTTTATGTCACGTTTTGTAGTTCATGTCCCGTATATTTGTTGTCTTTAGTGTCACCCTGCCCTAAATGTGTCCAGGTGTTCCCTGTTCCCCCTGATTTGTCTATGTATATATACCCCGGTGTTTGCCCATGTCTCCTGACGGTTATTGATTGTGTTCAGCGTGTTTGTTATTTTTGTTCATGCTAAGGATTATGTTCATGTTTAGATTTAGAACTAGGTTTAGAACTCACTTAAACTGCATATAGGTTCAGTCTCCATTTCATTGTTTGGTCAACACGTCACACTGATGTAAAAACAGCATTTTTAAACTGTCGTTGGTAAACTGCTGCAGGGGGGGTCTTTAAGTAATTATAAATATTATAAACATATATAATATAAATATTGTTATAAAGATGTGATGTTGTAAAGACCCAAAATAATGTTTTTTCAGATGGAATTCTACTGTATGATTAAATATTAAATTCAAGTGTTTACTCCAATGTCTCAATAACTCTAGGGCTTGTTATGGTCATTTTGTTTCAGTTTCCCCACAATTTTTCAAAAATTCTATTTCACATAACTGTCATATTTGCATTGACATGAAACCGAGAGTGTTATATATAAAAAGTTCAATGTTGTGACAATACAATGTAAAATAAGAGAAAAACAAATTTTTGAGAGTATTTGGAACCGTTTTAAAAATTCTATTGCTTAAAGAAAAATCTCTATGTACAGTACTCCTGGTTTAAACTAAGAAGAGCTGAGCTAAGTAAATCATTAGCTTGACGTGAATTATAATTACATACTTCCAAACAGCACAATAACCCTGCTGTCAGAGGTACAATATGCTGAGCGTTTCTCTGTTACTGCCAGCTTGCTTCTTTAAAAAAACATTGCGACTTGCTGTGTCTCAACTGAATTGATACTTGAAATTAATTGGTCACAATAATTGTGATCATAGGATACATTTAAAAGCTTTTTAACCAAAGTTAATACAACCAAAATGCAGACAGATAAACAAGTAGCACATTGCTCTCTCCCACAACTACAAGAAAAGCTAACAATAACGTGTTCATGAACATGTTTTTAAACATCAAGATTTTTGTAATAAGAGACTCATCATGTTTTACTCATGATAAATGCATATGTTCAATGAAGAAATGTAAATTTATATAATTTGTAATTGCTATTGTAATTGTAATTAGTCCATACTAGTGGATCTGTAGGTGTGACAATATAATGAATGTGAACAATTCAGTGAACAATTCGCCGGTATCAGGTACTGACATGCTGCATTCCTGAAGTATTAGCAAATTCTTAAACTGACAGGTCTGAATTTATGATTTTCATAGCCCTGCCAGCTTGCACATAAAACAGAAAAAACACAGTCCTGAATATTCATCTCAAGTCAATGCTTCTTTTGCTGTATTATTGATTTTTATTCTGCCCGTCGGAGATCATGCTTAACTAAAATAAACTGTTACATACACTAAAAAATGGCCATTGCACAACCATGCCCCAACAGGACTGTAGGTTCCTCCCTGCTCAACATGCATACCATTGGTATGGACACAAATTGCTTCCTACTGTATTTATCCCTTATAAGGTGGAACACCCTTCCTAGCAGACAAAAAATAGCCCACAATTCCATAAGCCTGAGGAAACACTCTTCCTGTCAATTGAATGGGTGGAACAGAAATTTAGGAGTTCCCATACTACACTGACTCTAATACTGTATAATGTGAAACCTGCCTGCAGAGGCAGGCTCTTTATAGTATGTTTTAACAAAGGTACTAAAAAGGACTAAAATATGTTTACTCTTCTAAATGTCTCAAAGCATTGTACATTTTAACATATATGTGTATGAAGTGTGCATACCTGACACAATGTACCGTTTCTTACGAAGGTGTGCCTCATGTTTGCCCAAGTAACCTGTTAAGATGTTGTTGACCCTTTCTTTCCAGTTACTATGACTACTGGCATCTGTAACCCCACAGCGGGGCGAGGTCATCTTTTCCAGAGTGGCACCGTTCAGCCGTCCAGTAATAGGCAGGTGAGACAACCTCTGAAACTCTCTAAACAGAGCACACACAGGTGGATATAGTAGGTGACAAGACCATTTTTTCAACGTGTTTACTGTGATTTCTGTGTAATAACCAATATGACACAGCTAAACTGGAGTTAATTGGTGAATCAACGAGGATTAATAATCCCTACTACGCATATATGCTGTTTTATATGCTGTTTTATATGTGGTACCCAGGATCACATGATTATAAATGGTAAAATTACTTAAATTACTTTACTTTAATTACTTTAAAAATACCTTAATTAAAATTAAAAAAAACTTTTTGTGACCACTGTATGCAATGGCCTTCTGGAAGAGCCCTTCTTTGTGATAAACCATCTCTTTCAACAACGCAAATATGTCATTTGGAATTTTCCCAGTGTTCTTTAATGCTTAACGCACACTACACAAGCTCACAAGCTAAAATTTAAATTAAAACTGTCTTGTCCACATTTTTGAGCTCTATTTTTTTGTGAATTTAATGACGCAGCAAATCTCTCACTGGCAGGGAGAATTATCTAAAGTATGAAGGTTGAAAGTTTAATTGGTAAGTAGAGATACATTTATACATACACTTTTCATAATTGCTTTACATGTTTTATTCTAATGTTATCTGCAAGGTATAAACACTTTACAAACATATAAACACCATATATAAACATATAAACACCACCCAATTGGTCTGAGCGGACAGAGTACGTAAGGTGAGGGAGTACTCTGCCGCAGACTGTCTCTCCTGTGTGAGAGATAATAACTGACCCCTTAACAATCCTATAGAAAACAACAATAGTGTTACGGAGGAGGCGGAGCGGCAGCCTCCTCCGTAACACTATTGTTTTCTATAGGATTGTTAGGGGTCAAACCTCAAAGGGGTGAAGACCCCTATTGTATCCGTGTTTTTAGGGGTTCAAACACGAAACACTAAAACCCTGTTGTAACTGTTAGGATTTTTATTATTATTATTTGCAAATAATTCTTTTGCAAATTATTGTTAGTTACAAATAAACCCCCCAAAAGGGATTTTTGATATTTCGAATGGTGTTGCCATGGAAAGGCAGTGAATTTATGGCGGAAAATGGGAAACAGGAAGTCCCTAACATCTATTTAGCTCTCTTCACGACAACACAGACACAGGTTGGTTCTTTAGAACGGGCGTTTTATTCTTGGGTTTGTCTTCTTTGTCTTTTCCGCTGTAACGTCGTAACACTACAACGCCAGAACGCAGTGAGAACTGTATTCGTAAATGAGCATAGTACAAACACATCAGAAATTACACAACGCACAGTCGTCCAATACATTGAACACTTGAAACAAATACCTTGTTGGCCACTTGTCATGAAAAGAGTTCTTAAGAGATTATGAGTCTTCTTTGCTGTCCTTTTGACTTACGACAGCCCTTGTTTTAACTTAAATGTATTTAAACTTAGCAGAGCCTTGTGATGCGTCTGCTCATCATCAGTCCATCGGGCGTCTAACAAGCACGTCATTTCCGTTAAGGTGACACATTCCCGCACCTTACACTTAAAGTGCACCAAATGAATTTACATCACATTACAAATTTACTTATTTCAACTGAATACGAAACAGATTAATACAATAAATTGTGGAGTTAATTATAAGAATTAATTATGAAACAAATATACAGAATATCTCAGAAACAGCATTTACAATCTACATCATGCGTTAAGCGATTGATTTCATCAATTGTATGAAAATATGTTTACTGTTGTGGGCTGGTGACATTAATAACGACTACAGTGAGTCATGTATAGAACACCACCAACTGGCAACAGGAACTGTATCACTTAAATCAAACATTAAAATAGTCAATTTAGCCACATTTATCCAAAGTCACTTCAGACTTGGCCAGAATAATGAAGAGACATGGTTGATACAAAGTTCTTAAATGAATTTGTACAGACTATCACAGACTTACAGACTATTACAGACTACAAAACATCCAGCACTGTGCCTTCCTCCAGCTCTGCCTCCCTCCCTGATGAGCTCAATCATTTCTATGTTCACTTTGACCAAAATAACAAGGAGGTCTCCCACAAAGTGGAACTCCCACCTTATAACCAGCCTCTCACAGTCTCCACCTCAGATGTTTGCTCCTCTGAGCAGGGTAATTGCATGGAATGCTGCTAGCCCTGATGGTATACCTGTTGCACTCACTCCTATCATTGCCAAGTGAGACTGGTTCTATCCCACCTCAAATCCTGGATTTTCTCACCCTAATCTGTTAAGTTAGATAACCTCCTCCTCCATTGTCCAGACTTTACTTGAGGATAGTAAGAGTGATAGCGCTTTAGACCAGACTCTGGATGCGACTAGGTCCATACATTGTTTGGTTCCGGTCGCAGATCCCCCGCACCGCAAACTTTGTGACTGTGAGACAGCATAGCCGCAGGACAAAACACCGCTCTTCCATTCCGATCACAGTTTCAAACAGGTTCTAACAGGTTTTAAACAGGTTCCCACTCAGTGACGCACCCACTGAGACACCTGTTAAAAGTGCCCTAGTTATTGGAGATTCTATTGTACAGAACGTGAAAATAGAGGCACCATAGTCAAATGTTTACCGGGAGTCAGAGCGCCAACATTAAAGCAAATTTAAACGTGCTGGCTAAAGCTAAACGGAAATTCAGTAAGATTATTATATACGTCGGCACAAATGATGTTCGTCTTCGTCAGTCAGAGATTACTAAAGATAATATTAAAGAGGTGTGTGAACTTGGTAGTACAATGACGGACACGGTAATATTCTCTGGCCCCCTCCCTGCTTATCGTGGTGACGAAATACATAGCAGACTGTCATCACTAAATGGCTGGATGTCTAAATGGTGTTCACAGAACAATATAGGTTACATTAGATCATTGGAAACGTTTTTGGGTAGACCTGACCTATTAAAAAGAGATGGCCTCCATCCCTCTAGGGCTGGTGCTGCTTGTTTATCTAGAACTTCGGCATATAGTCTTACTAATTCAATTAAATTTTTTTATATAGTGCCATTCAGGGCGTGGTACGTAATAAGCAGGATTTTAAAATTTATACGACGCTTGATAGGCAGCCAGTGTAGAGTTGACAAAACTGGGCTTATATGGTCATACTTGTTCTTTCTTGTGAGAACTCTAGCTGCTGCATTCTGAACCATCTGGAGTTTTTGGATTAATCTTGCAGGGCAGCCACCAAGCAGGACGGTACAATAATCGAGTCTTGATGTCATGAATGCATGAATTAATTTTGCAGTTTTACAAAGGCTTTCAAAGGACAAATTGTTATCAAAAATGACACCCAGATTTTTGGCTAATGAAGCAGGCTTTATAGAGCATCCATCCAGAGTAAGGCAGTGTTCTATGTTGCTCCGTGTGGAGGGTTTTTGTCCAATCAGTAAAACTTCTGTTTTATCTGAATTGAATAGTAGAAAGTTGCTAGTCATCCAAGTTTTGATATCGACTATGCAATCTGTTAGTTAAAGAAATATAGCTGAGTATTATCAGCATAACAATGGAACGAGACCATTTACGAGACCTTTTCATTCACAGCAACAAACTGGAATCGGTCAGATAAATATGATTTAAACCATGCCAGTACAATTCCATTTATTCCAACATAGTACTACTAATACTACTAATATTTGACTAACTGGGGCCCAGGTCAGGAAGCAGACAGGCTTAACCAACTGTCTGCCAGCCATCACATGCCACAGATGTCACAATTTGCAACACATAGAATCACCTAAATACTATAATATAGAGACTGTCCTCCGGACTGGTAAATACAAAAAAACCTGTCAACAATTATATGGCATTTTAATCAATGTTAAACAAATATAAAAGGTACATAATAACAAACAAACAAACAATTACAATTAATAAGACAAACAATTAATAAAGCTTGGCTTGCTGAATACATTTACATTTAAATTTACATTTAGTCATTTAGCTGACGCTTTTATCCAAAGCGACTTACAAATCAGGACAGGAAGCAACTTCGATTACAATA
>JAZGTI010002393.1:0-17561 GCA_036877585.1 Botia kubotai
CTGAGACCAGTGGCTGCCTGTGTTCTGGCGTTTCAAGTCTTCTATTCTGCACCTGCATTTGGGTCTTCTGTGTTTTTATTTTCGTGACAGTAATTCACAGTTGGTATAATTAAACTGATTGAACTTGTGTGTCAGACAAAGTCAGACTGAGCATTGAGAATTTAACTTAATATTAAATGGCTATGAATAGCTTTCCTGTAGCTCAGTGGTTAGAGCATGGCGTTAACAACGCCAAGGTCATGGGTTCGATCCCAGGGATTGCACATACTTAATGTATAGTGATCAATGTGTAGTATAATGCAATGTAAGTCGCTTTGGACAAAAGCGTCTGCCAAATGCTTAAATGTAAATGAACTAATTGATCATTTTATTACAATATCACTTTGTATCCTGCCTGCTGGTTTCCTCTTTATTTCTGTACCTGCCTTGTGGCTGGTTTGGAGTATTCACTCCCAACAGAGTTAACGATCTCTGAGTAACGGGCACAGTTCATTTCTCTTACAAAGAAGAGTCTAGTGAGAGTTTGTACAAGATGCACTTAATTTGGATCATAGTCATAATTGGATAATCCTGGAAATATCCTAATCAGTTTTTGGTGTAGTCTGGTGGAATATTTCGACAGCATATATTCTGTTTGATCTATCAATACTTTTGCCAAGACGTTTGTGTGAACTTGAGAGGAACTCCATACATCTGCTAAACATGAAACTGTATTAATGTATATAATGACCACGTGTGTTGTGTATCCCCACTTTCACATGTACCCTGGCTCGGTTTTTATTTTGTCTTAGCTATGTGTTTAATATAAAAATCCATAATTTATGAAATGCTTGTTTATATGATGTGTATTTACTAATCATCCATTACATCTGGTCCTTCATGTAGTAAGGGGTTTACCGTTATTGTGGTTGGTCATTCCGATGGTTCCCCCGGTGTTCATTACCAGGACCCTTGCTGTGTTTAACTCGCCGTGAGACAGGGCTCGACCCAGCGAAGTCATGTTTGCTGAAGACGGAGCCGAGATAGCGCGCTTCTTTTCTGCCATATCTCACTGTTCACTACGCCAATACCATCTGTGCCTCTTAAAGAGACATTAATAACGTTTTAATTAACGTTATTAATACATATAATAAAAACAATAATGTCACGGATCGCGCGGAGAAGAACCCAGCCGCAGTAAGAGTTACACAAAACACTTATTTAGATAAACAAAGCAAAACCCCAGAAGGGGGCGAACGGGGAACGAAAGCAAATGGAAAATCAGAATACAAATAAACGATAATGAACTTAGACGGACGATATATAACGGGAATTAATTTAAAAGGTACAAACCGGAAACATGGCTAAATAAAAAAAAACAATACAAAAACATCACGACATTATTGACTCCACCTAAAACTGGAGTAAAATGTGACATGGTTAGTCATCTTTTACATTAAACATGTACATTATCATGTATGTCCTTCTCAGAAAAGACATGTTATTAATTTAAACAATTTTGTGTTTAGCCCCAGACAGCAAATACTTTCGTTTTCATTTTATGATAACACAGATAATATCCATATGTTTAAATAGTTATTGACTGAACTAAATACCTGTGATTCTCTGAATTACCCTATAATAAATATCATCGACATGTATGACGAAATGTTACAGATGTGGGTTTAAATATTGTACACGGGAGCTAAGGAAGAAAAGGATAACTCTGTTTAATTGTTATATTTTCTTACCAGTAGATGTCGCCATTTACCTGAAACAAGGTTTTATTGCTCTTTCTTGTCACAAACGTCACAACGTTGTTTTTCACTTTGTAGGCTAAACTTTAATACCTTTTTACTTGACAGACTGACGTATGCAACTTTATGAACCTCCCTGCGAGTAAAAAGACCCCTGAATATGTATGCCACAGTTTAAACAAGAAATCTTATTCTATTGGATACAATTTCGGTACCAGTTATGGCAATGTATGGAAAGTATGTAATAAATTGTTTGTTGTGGTTAATCTGACGGTTTCTCGTGTCAAACATGTACATAGCAAGAATTTTCGGTGTTTCGGAACAATGCACTTCTTTTGTCATCTCTAGTCTTTTAAAAATGTGGGTATAGCTCAAAGTTGGTGAACTTTAGTCAGAGACCTTTTATAAATATGTATTATATTTAGGCTCTTTATCATTTTATATTTTAGATTTTTTTTTGTGAAAAGGTGTAACAAAAGTTGTTCTAACGCCATGCATAGAAAGAAGGTGGCACATAAGCAAATCGCTGCAGCATTATCCAAACTTCACATATTTACACCTTTCCGCTTTTCATTCGGAAGTATTAGCGTAATAGGCGTCAGAAAATCAGAAGACCGTGCGTGAGACACGTGCAATTAAAGATTGTCAATTCAAAAGTCCTGAGCTAATGCCGCAAATTAAATTAGGAGTGCATATGTATATTTAGAAGTATTAAATATTATAATTTATATAATTATATAATTATTTAATATAATTAATATAATTTTGCATTAGAATACCCGTATTTTATTAGCAGAATACCAATACTGGAAAAACACAATAGGCTATAAAAAGTAGTGTAATCAATCATTAATACACTACAGGTTTGAGTGCAAATAAAATAAGTTAAATTTGATAAAAGCTCACTTAATTAGAATACATAACATTCTATTTCCATAATTCCAGATCAATCAAAAATTGGGTAGTTTTGACGTTCGCTAAAACCTTTATTTTGAAATTTGGGCCGCAACAGTCATTTCCGCTGTTTCGGGTTGACGTAGCCAGTTTCACGATGAACTCTGCGGTTGGAAATCGGCTGGCTGTTGAACGAAACAGAGGGTGACACTGCTGGAGGATGGCGGGCCTCTGCAGGTAACTGAAACACATTTAAATGAATAATAAGAAACTTTTAACGATTATATTTTACATTTCCTATTGGAATTATGTTTAAAGAGTGTATGTTGGCGATTTTATGGCTTGTGCGGCCGGCAGTGCTATAGCAGGCTAAATCGCTCTTTCTGGCACGCCCTCTGAGCCTCTCTTGTTTCGCAGGGGCACGTGAGACAGTTTGAATTCGGGACGGTTGAGACCGATGCGGTTCCGCTTCGGACAGCCCGAATGACAGACCTACTGACCGGCCAGTTTAATGCTTCACAATCGTGGCTCTGAAGGTTTTCGTCAGCTATCCAATTACATTTCGGGGGAAGGACGTGGAACATCCTCGCGACGGACATTGACAAACCAAAAGGAAGTCTTGAAACGCCTCAGGCTCTTAAAGAGGCCTCATAGCACTTAAATTACACCGGAATTGCTTTTGTGCTGGTTACCTGGATTATTGGAATTTTTAAACGGGTATCTCTCGTAACTACAGCAACAGTTTAAATCGAGCTTTGGCCTTTTGCATTGAAACTTTTCAGTACTGTTGTAATCAGTAGTTCATAAGCACCGATAAGCTGGTGCTGCCTTGACAGTCGTTTCATTATTGATCACAGTGACTTTGTGCCCAATTACTAACATTATATACATATAATGCACACACACACACACACACACATTTATATATGTATATATATATATATATATATATCGCCCAGTTTACGTACCTGACACTCAGAAGTCTTGAAAAAGACCTCCACTAATTAGTCTATTGTCTCTTGACAGACTCGCATCATTTTTTTGGAGAGAGGTAACTATTTACAAACAGTTTACAAGATGGGGAAGATGCTGTCCAAGATATTTGGTAACAAAGAGATGAGAATATTGATGCTTGGATTAGATGCCGCAGGGAAGACCACTATCCTTTATAAGTTGAAACTCGGTCAGTCCGTGACCACCATACCCACCGTCGGTTTCAACGTGGAGACGGTCACCTATAAAAACGTCAAATTCAACGTGTGGGACGTCGGTGGACAGGACAAGATCCGTCCCCTTTGGCGACATTACTACACGGGCACTCAAGGGTTAATTTTCGTGGTGGATTGTGCAGATAGAGATCGCATAGACGAGGCCAGGCAAGAACTCCACCGTATTATTAATGACCGGGAGATGCGGGATGCCATCATCTTGATTTTTGCCAACAAGCAAGACCTACCGGATGCCATGAAGCCGCACGAAATTCAGGAAAAGCTGGGACTGACACGCATCAGAGATAGGAATTGGTACGTTCAGCCCTCCTGCGCAACCACCGGCGACGGACTGTATGAAGGCTTAACTTGGTTAACATCTAACTACAAGTCCTAATGACATCAGTTTTGCACTTACTGTTTAGGACAAATGAACTCGGTGTGGAAAATCAGACGTCTCCAACAAATTTTCATATTTTGATTTATAGTATAAATTTTTGTTTTGAAATGACCGTTACAAAGTTATCTTTAAAACATTATGGGTTTGGCTTGTATTTACTTTTCTGTGCATTGTGACACACCTTGAACTGTGGCCTAACATAAAGCATTCCTAAATGAAGATAATTTTTTCTTTACAGTATAAGTTTTATATTTTTGTTGTCTTTTTGTCAGCTTTTTTTTTTTTAGAATTGAAAGTTAAAAATTTGGGTTTCCATCAACTCCAACATTGGTGTATTGAAGATGTTTATGCAGTGTATCAAAACTGTCCAAGCATCTACTGTAGCAAAGCACAGTTTTGCTGAGGAGGTTGTAGCATACTAACTGTAAGTAGCTATGTGATATAATGGGTTTTAAACTGTGCCATAGTATATCACTAACATCCAATGATAATCACCATGTAAATGAATCCATTGAACATTTGGGCTGTAATTGTGGAAGGAAAACTTGCCATAGACGTAGCGTATATTCTTACAGCATAATCGAGCAGAGTGATGTCTTGTGCTCTCAAAAGCTTGAAAATTCACCGAAAGGTTTTTGTCTGCCTTGCAGTGTAACCCAAATTAGTTAAACATTATAAATGGCTTAATTTTTTAAAAATTGTTTGAGCAATGCCTTTTGTATCTCTTTTTATGCTGATCAAAATGTGGGATTATTACATACTTGCATTTCAAGAGCAGTGTTTGTGATAGAGTGCACCTTTTCATTCTATTGATTTCATCTCTTTGCTTTACTCATTTTGAGAAACATGTACAGAAACAGCTATGTAACTGTAACTTCAAATTAAACATGGTCATTTTAGGAGTTATAGTTTATTCTTATTCTGACCAATTGCTGATGACTTTATGCTATTGATGAATGGGATGAATTATTTAAGAAAGCCAAATCAAAGTCAAATGGAAAATATAATGAGCTTTTCTGTGCTAGGAAATTCCTCCCACCAGCCCTATTATTCGCTTTTTAATTTTTATTCTGGTAGCACACATGAAAGCTGCTTATTCTTACTTTGGCTTACTTTGTCATTGGGTTTGTCTAGGTGTATAAGTATTAAGTGTATAAGTATTTTCCAAACTGGGACAATAAGGACTTTGGAATCTGTTGGATAAGGTTTTAAAGAATTGTTTGGTTTAATGTTTGACCATGATCGTGTTTACATGCAGGGGTAGATATGCTGTTCTAAGGAATATGTGTGAAGTGGTGGATTTTTGGTGAGTAAGTCCAGTTGTAAACTGTTAAAGAGGAAGATGACAGTCTGGCTTTAACTCGAGATCTTTCTAAAGTGTATAGACACATTGTAAATATATTTTATAAACATTTCTTTTAATCTCTCAAAATAAACTCTATGAGCACTGTGCTGTTTCGGAAACGGGTCAGGTCTACACTCCCCCTGCAAATCCAGCTTTAAAAACAGGAAGTCACCTCCTTGCTCTTTAAAGGCTGCACAGCTGCTAAACTGTTGCGCAGTGTAACAAGCGGCCGGCACTGGACGGCACAACTGCTGCTCTTGCTGACACAGCTGTTAATAACAAGTGCTGTGCTCACTTGTGGCTCTGTTGCTTTGCGTGCCATCTTGAATGATTGTTAAACCACCAGGCTGTTTCTTCTCCCCCACTCAACATGACAGTATTCAAATCAGTCAAAACCACATCAGCTATTCGTATTGCCGAAAATGAGCTAATTGCTGGCATTTTGACAGTTGGTATGTGAAGAAGTTTCTGCTACTATTGTTGTCCAACTAGTTGAGACCTGCCAGTAAGCCATAATACAGGCTTTTGTATCTTTGATGCATTTATAAGGTAAGAACTGTTTAAATCACAAAGGAGGTGATTGTCATGGGCTGTATTTATAGAGGGATTTTGTGGATGTAAATGCTTAGTGTGTTTATGGAGGAAAACGGGTGCTTTTTATGCCTGATTAGTTTAAGTGGACATTTATCAAGCCTGATTAGCTTGATAAGTGGACACATTGGGGAGTTTACATAAGTGAACTCCCCAATGCACAGGGTGAGGGAGTGATGGCAGAAATGGTTGCGTGTGAACACCAGTTACATTTTCTTCTGATGGTTAATAGTGTTTAACCTTAAGAGGAAGTGTGACAGTGTTTTTCCAAACAACTATGCATTTGATAGTTTTACTTCCACTTAAGGTCTAAGTCGGGTGTTTTACTCCCAACCACCTGCACTAAGTGTGCTCAGTCTCTATCATTAACATTTAGAGTTGTTGGTTCCTAGCAGACACGTTTTGAACACTACAAGGAGACTCTCCTTATGCGCTATATCTGTATTTATTTACAAAGTCTGAACACAGACTCGTTTTCTATAATCTATTAAACTTGGCATGATAAATGAGGGCAAAAACAAATGTTTCTGCATTTTTAACTCAGCAGTTTTTCCAACATATTCTCAGTGGGGTAACATTTGTGTTTGTTGCTCAGGAAGTTTTTGTGCAGAGCTGATCTCATGGAAATCTGTAAGGGGAAGTGGTCAGTGTGTTGTGGGGCCTGGTTATCGGCGGTTGGGTGGTGCTTGTGTAGCTCCACTACTCATGGTGCGGGTGAGCTAATGACACAGATGCTATTAATAGTACTCTAGTATGTATAATAAAAAACAGAACCCTTATAATCCCTGAATAGATTATGTGAGATTTAGTTACTGTTGTCAGGAGGTAAGTTATATGAGTGTGTTGTGTTATTAATCTTAGGCCCATGTATAAAGAAATGATCATGTCAGAAAAAGCTCATTATAAGCCACCTGAACTTGCAGGAACAGAGGAAAGAGGTGGGGTCTATAATTTTTTTATGTGTTTGATGCCACAGAGGATACTACACTGGTAGTGCCTGTATTGAACCAGTTTAAGCCCATAACTGTAAACATTAGCGTGCAGCAGACAGACACCTTATCACACAATCTAACACAAAAACTACCCAGTTGGTCAAAATAAACAATTGTTTGTACAGCTTGACTATAGGCTGCTACATGCTAGCTTCAGTTCAATATTTTTGGTAACTGCAGTATTTAATATTTAATTTAACAAGCTTAATGCAGTTGATATAAAACAATTGTTTTGTTTATCATTGGGGGAACCTCTGTCAGATTGGATGGGCTGTGATCTTAAAGGTCTTTATCTTGGCTGGGCTGAAAATATGGGCTCCCTGCTGGTATCTTAAACCTAATGAATTTGAATTATTTCAGTCATTCTGGCAAGACTAATACAAAACATCAGAATGCTTCCAGTATATTCAACAGAGGTGTTTATACTGTTAGCTGCCCTGCCCAAAACACAAAAGATGGACAAGCAGTTGATTGTCCATAAGTAACCAACTTTCAATAATAAAGAACCATAACTATGTTGGCAAACGCACATGTTATTGACACCAAGTTTTTTTAGTGTATTAAGCATTATGGGGTTACGCTACTATTTAAGAAATTTTAGCCTATTTATCTGGCAGTAAATACTCATACAAATTATTAATTCAACAGAAATTTTAATGTATGTAAGATGATTGTGTACTGAATACAGATTTTTTAGTGGCTCTTTATACTGTTTACATTCTGTGTACTCTGACCCTGGTGAACTTTAGCCGCAAATGTTCTCAGAATACACTGGAAATGGAAAAGCCAGTGGTGGGAGAAAAACACAGGGAAAAGAGGGAAAGGTCAAAGGGCGGTACCTAGGATTAATATTAGCAATGTGACATATTGATGCATGTGGAAACTAATCACTCCTTTGATACCACCCCATATCCTTAAATAAAAAAAAATATGTAGACTATTGCTTCAGGTAATAGACACAGTGGTAACTAACCCTAGTTAGTACATACCTAACTAACCCTTTAATACATGCTTTGGTTTGTATAACATGGTTAATATAAAGTATATATGATTTATATTTTAAAAGTATAGTATACTAATAAAAGTATTAGTATACACAGACACAGTTGTGTGTACGCTCACACAAATGTCCTCTAACTTTTTCAAACCCCTACATATTTATCTTCAGCACCTCCCAGACTGTTTATGTGGACATGAATGGTAATTTTATTTATGCTGCTTGTTTAGGAGAGGTGTGCAATTATTTTTTATATGCAATTAAATGGGTCAAGAAATCCCGTTGATGTAGGAGGCACATTAGGCATCTAGGGATCAGAATATTAAAATGATATGGTGGTTTGCTTGTTTGACTAAAGCCAGTAAGCAACCAGCTTTCACCTTAGCAAGACCTTATCAACAGCTATGCACTAATACATTTAAAACATCTTACATAAAAGCAACCATACAGCAGCACCTTGGTAACCAATCACTGTACACCCCAAAGTTTCTCTACTTTCTGTATATTTAACATATGATTAAGTTGTTGCTCTAAATTAGTAAAACTTAGTTATATGCCAAAATACAAATTAAATGCAAGGGATTAATGCTGTATTTATTATTTATCTCCTGACCAGAAAAAATAAAAACATCGCTTATGTATATTTATTTATTTATTTATTTATTTTATATCCCTTCCATCAACAGATCTTAAATTCGACATGCCCAGATAATTCTGACCACATAGCTGAAATGTTTTAAATAATACAAAATTTGGTTTACTTTGCTGACTAATTAAATGTGAACTTTAATGACTAATATCCCAATGGCTCCCAGGGCGCTAAATTACTTAGATTCCATTAGATAAAAAAGTATTACAAAAACATCACAAGTACTTTAAGTCCATTTGTGACCCTATGGTGTCAATCTGTTTTCAGAGTTTCAGCAGTAACTGTCTTGCCCTGCTCATAAACACTACATACCATTCCTCATTTGACACAGGAAGTGGTTTATAGTTAGCACTCTTCCTGTTGTGGTACAGAAGACTGAATGGAGCCATCTGTAGTCACTGAAACCTTGTAGCAGGCCATAGTCATACTGAGCTGTTACTTTTGAAAAAGGAGTTAGGGCTAGATCTTTCATGCCTAACAAGTTATAATTAAAGAGCTTTAGAGAACTAAACCTAGGCAACATGCAAAACAAGCACTGAGATAATTTAAGCAGCCTGTGATTCTTTTCATGTCCGAATATTTCATGTTAATGAAAAACACATGAAATGGTAAAGGGTGTTCAATGCTAAAGGTTTTAGAAATGTTGTTTGTAAGGAATTTTGACAAAATATACAAATGAATTGTTTTCAGTTAAAACTCCTATATAGAAATAGTTCACCTAACTATTCTTTATTGGTTCTTGCCTGTCTTGTAACCATAACAACCAAGTGCCAATTTTAAATATGTAGAAAGGTGATTTTAGGCCCTTCCATAGTCTATGTTCATATAAGCCAATAATCATTCTCCAACAGTGTAGTTCAAATAGAAGCCACAGACAGGAAGAAGGGAGTTGCACTGACATTATACACTATATTGCCAAAAGTATTCGCTCACCCATCCAAATAATTGAAATTAAGGTGTTCCAATCACTTCCATGGCCACAGGTGTATAAAATGAGGCACCTGCACACAGGCTGCTTCTACAAACATTTGTGAAAGAATGGGCCGCTCTCAGGAGCTTAGTGAATTCCAGTGTGGTAAAGCTCTGAATGGGTATTGCTCTCTGTTGGAGATTTTTTGTCTGTTTTATAGCATGCTGTGCACAGCAAACAATAATATTATATTATTATAATTTTATTGCTCTCCATAATATATAGTTAATGCAATAATGCTCATTATTGGACTATACATAATTGTAAGAGGATAAGTACTGTGATTTTAATTGCATTATACATGCATATTGTCAACACAAGTTCACACACACCAAAGTATATGCATGCTACTGCTGGCTGGACATGGATGATGCTCATGCACTGTCACACCAAGATCTGAAAACATGATGATCATTCTGCTTCTTACATTAATTCATCAGCTGCGTATGAGTTTAAATTGTGTGTTGTACACTGGAGTGTATGTGAATAATGGTGTTCAAAACAATTACAATTGTTATCAAATAAATGAATTAAAGAAAAACTACATGCAAACAGGAGTGAGGTTTTGCAAAACATCTTAATTCGATTAAGTATTAATACTGATTGATGGCAATAATCAATCTGCAGCAAAGCTAATAAGCATAAGTTTTCTCATCCGTGATGATTCTCAGAAAGGTTTGAATCAATCAATTTTAATGGTTTGGAGTAGTATGTTAAGTACAGCAGCCATAAGTGAACGCACAACTGACAGCTGAGAAATTGCTGTAACCACTGTCTTTAGACTGTGAGATAAATTTTATGGTTTGATTATAACTGTCTAACCCAAATGCTCTCACACACCTACAGCATCTTCAGGCTTTGACAGGCTATAGCACACTTCCTAATGTCAAACATCAGCAGCAGTGTGTGTGTGTGTGTGTGTGTGTGTGTGTGTGACAGAAGCTTTAGATCTGGCTGCAGGGTACCTACTGACAGGCATATGTAATTGACACTTTTGCAAGCTACCCTGAGAGGAAAAGCAGCTTTTTTGATGTCAGCCATGTTTTTGCCTCTTTAGTCTGTAACTGCAGTCATTTACGCTTGTACTGCAAACCATATAGAATTGAATTGAATAATATATTTTAATTCCCAAATTTTAATTGAAATTAAAACAACAAACAAGATGCAGAGTTGTAATTTAAATTTAAGTTGAATAAAAAATTATATATACCTTAATATAATGGCTGTACGTGTAATTTTCAATATTAATTACTCATAAACCTAGAACACTTTTTAATTGATATTTCAATGTTATTTAATATTTTCAAGTTCTTCAAAAACAATATATAAATAAGCTGTAAATTTGGGTATAAAATGCTTCTTAATGTAATTCTAATTCCAATTCAACGTTCTATGGGGGTGGCCATTTCAATTCCCTTTCCAACTTATGAAATGAAAGGGAGCCAGTTTCTAAAATCTGAATTTGTTATCATTAAAGGGTACATCCTCTCTCTTTTACACACCCATATAATTTAATCAAAAAATGAGGAAAAATAAAACACCATACCATACCATACAACACATTTATTAATTAATGGTGCACTTCAGACACAATAAAACAATTGACATAAAATCTAAAATGAATTCAGAGTGAATGCAATGATTTATATAAATATATTTAGACCACTTTACTTATCGATTAATATCAGGATGGATCAGAGACTTTCAACCAGCATAACAACAACTCGCCTACCCTGACTTTAAATGTGTTAATTATTTTCAGAGTTGAATGTTTCAGTAAATAAAGACAATTAAAACTAAAAACTTGTACAACTTCAGACAAGAATAAGGATGTAGTGCATGGACACCATTATTTTGTGAGTGTACACATATCTGCCTATTACAATAATAAAGACTTACATTTCACAGTTGACATCAGTATCCTGAAGCTAAAGCAATGAAATATACAGCTTTTCCAAAACAATGGTATCAGTTTAGGCAGACTTGCAGGCAACCAGCCTTGAGTTTTAATGCACTTTGCAGCTGAAAAAAAGGCCAGTGTCATTGTTTGGCTAATGAGAAATAAGGCCATGGCTGGGTGTGGTTACGTTTGCTGCAGTTTTAAATGTCAATATTTAAACAGAATACATAATAATTATAATATTGTGAATGCATGTGTGCAAGCTCAATACCCTGCAGTTGTCAGTCTGATGCAAAACAAAATAAAATGACTCCTGTCCACCTCACTGTCCACCAGTCAGAGGCAGAGATATTCTGTGATGTAAAACAGTGTCACTGTTCTTGCTGGGCCGAGTAATCTCATTAGAAGTCATAGCATCAAAGCCAGCCATTCTGTAGATGTGTATTATTTATATTCTGGTCATAATATTCTGCATTGGAATGGGTATCACAAATACACTATATTGCCAAAAGTATTCGCTCACCTGCCTTTAGACGCATATGAATTTAAGTGACATCCCATTGTTAATCCATAGGCTTTAATATGATGTCGACCCACCCTTTGCAGCTATAACAGCATCAACTCTTCTGGGAAAGCTTTCCACAGTTTATGGGAATTTTTGACCATTCTTCCAGAAGCGCATTTGTGAGGTCAAACACTGATGTTGGACAAGAAGGCCTGCCTCGCAGTCTTTGCTCTTATTCATCCCAAAGGTGTTCTATCAGGTTAAGGTCAGAACTCTGTGCAGACCAGTCAAGTTCTTCCACATCAAACTCGCTCATCCATGTCTTTATGGACCTTGCTTTGTGCACTGGTGCACAGTCACATTGGAAGAGGAAGGGGCCATCCCCAAACTGTTTTCACAAAGTTGAGAGCATGGAATTGTCCAAAATCTCTTGGTATGCTGAAGCGTTCAGAGTTCCTTTCATTGGAACTAAGGGGCCAAGCACAGCTCCTGAAAAACAACCCCACACCATAATTCCCCCTCCACCAAACTTTACAGTTGGCACAATGCAGTCAGACAAGTACCGTTCTCCTGGCAACCGCCAAACCCAGATTCATCCATTAGATTGCCAGATGGAGAAGCGTGATTCGTCACTACAGATAACACGTCTCCACTGCTCTAGAGTCCAGTGGCCGCGTGCTTTACACCACTGCATCCGACGCTTTGCATTGCACTTGATGATATATGGCTTGAATGCAGTTGCTCGGCCATGGGAACCCATTCCATCAAGCTCTCTACACACTGTTCTTGAGCTAATCTGAAGGCCACTTGAACTTTGAAGGTCTGTAGCGATTGCCTCAGAAAGTTGGTGACCTCTGTGCACTATGCGCCTCAGCATTTGCTGATCCTGCTCTGTCATTTTAGTTTGTGGCCTAAGTTGCTGCACTCCCAATCGCTTCCACATTGTCACTGACAGCTGACTGTGGAATATTTAGTAGCGAGGAAATTTCACGACTGGACTGTTGCACAGGTGGCATCCTATCACAGTACCACGCTGGAATTCATTGAGCTCCTAAGAGCGGCCCATTCTTTCACAAATGTTTGTAGAAGCAGTCTGCATGCCTAGGTGCTTCATTTTTATACACCTGTGGCCATGGAAGTGATTGGAACATTTGAATTCAATTATTTGGATGGGTGAGCGAATACTTTTGGCAATATAGTGTATGTTTATAAACCAAATTATATTTCTAACCTGTCAAGTAGTTCCGTAATGGCCTCTGCACACAGGCCTTTAAGAGTGATATTGTGTAGAGCAGTCACCAGTCCATGGTTCATATGTAATGAACTATGAGCCACAGGATTACAGGATCAATGCCATCAGTTAACTGTGTTCAGATCAGGCATGCTCTGAACTTTCACAGAATGAATCAATGGCATATATCACAGAGCAGCTTTTAACCTTTTGCACAGCTAGGGGAGAGGAAGTGTGGGTTTCCTATAGTAACTGTTGCAAAGGAAGTGAGGCAACGTCTAAGTAAAAATGTATCATTGCAAAAAATAATATTTTAAATAAATAACCTAATCTTAATTTTAAACCAGTGTTGGTTACATTGTATTCCAGTAACTGAGTAAACATTTAATTAAACATTAACATTTTAAGATTTCTTTAATTGAAGATTAGAATGTGTAGGCTACTTCTCAACTTGATCTGCTCACAGTTTACTGTATTTTGTGGTTGTTGTCCATACAGTGCCACCTGTTGGTATACTGGGCGCCTTATCTGACACACCCATCTGATTAGATTAAGAGACAAATATAATGTGCAGTGCTGGGGGTACTCCAAAATATAAATATATAATATATGAATACTTATACCCAATGCATTCAGAAAGCATTCAGACCCCTTCACTTTTTTCAATTTTGTTATGTGGAAATTAGTGAAAGCACTGCTCAAACAGGCTTTGTAGATGTGATTTTTCTGTGACATTACAGATTAGCCTCAAAACCTGAAAGAATACACAATGAAATTGTATTGAGTTGGGCTGCAGTGACAGCACAGATGGCTCCTTTTGGTCTTTTAATGGGGTTTAACCTCAGCAGACACCATGACCTGGAAGACCTCTGCAGGAACAGCTGATGTCTTACTATGACACTGAGGGTTCAGTGGTTATTCTATAGATGTGTACATACTGACCAGGCAACTCTTACAAAACAAATGCAGCCACCCTAGATGCCATGCATTGCCCACCTGTGAATGGCTGTGAATGAAAAAACACTTTTCCTTTTGCAGTCAGGTCATGTAGTCCTCTAGCAGGGTCTAACTGGGCTATGCTAATTGGACAGATCTTAAGCTTAATTTAGAAAAATATCCTGCTCTTTTCTGGTCAGAGGTCACTTAGATTACATTTTCAAAAGTGGTGTCAAGCAAAGGGCTAACCCAGAAAGCTTCCCAAGAAGTTCAGCAGATTGTGATACTGAAGAGTGTTGTAAAAGGTTGTTTGTTTTCTTTAAAATCTGTTAAATATTGTATTTATTAGATTAAAATATAAAACAAAACATCTGTTAAAAGTGAAAAACATAAAAACATCAATGTCCAAAAAACAAGTACAAGCTAAACACATGCAGTGACTCATGCAGTGACTCATGCAGGCACCCTGATACTTTATGCCATAACTGTTTTGTTTTTTGTTAGACACTGCCCTCTTCTGTTGGGTAACAGTTCAGTGTTATTATAGGGCCAGTTCCAGCATCTACTTGCCTGGAGATTAAAGACTATAAATGTTTAGTCTGCAAACATAATTTCTGTTTAAGAAGTTATTTGGCTAATTATTTTTAGTTATAGTTTCTCGAGCAACAATTATCAGCACATGTGAAATAGCATTTAAAGTAAGGTGAAGTAACTGTAAAGTAAGGTTTCTTTATGTTAACTCTACACACTATTCACTACACATCCAAGCAAAACACAGAGAAAACACACAAACATGACTTTAATGGAACCTCAGCCACCTAAAAAACTAATCTGGCAACATGGTTTCACCGCTCACAAATGCAGATATTACATACAAGTGTAATATAACAAAAGAAAATCAGACATATATAACCATCACAGTTTTGTTAGCCTGCATACATGTTGACTGGTTAAACATCTAGTTAGTTGTTCTATGAACTACAGTGGTCTTAGCCCATAACCCTGGCTTACTCCAAGTGGGTTGTTTTAACAATAGCTCAAAACCAAATTATACTCTGCATAAAGTCAGTGAAGCTCATTTTAAGACTATTCGGATTTTTTTTACACATTATTTTTATGACAATCTAATATTTTTGAATATTACATGTGAAAAGTCAATGGTTAACATGTATAGAAATGTATAGCAAGTTGACATTGTGCCCTATTGTAGTATATCTCCTAGTTCGGCTCCTAAATAGCACGTAAACAGTGATGGACCACTTGTCATTTACATTACAATTACAATTATTGGCACCCTTATCTTAATATTTGGTAGCACCCCCTTTGGAAAAAATAACTGAAATCAATCGCTTCCTGTAACCATGAATTCGTTTTTTACACCTCTCTACTGGAATTTTGGACCACTCTTCTTTTGCAAACTGCTCCAGGTCATTCAGATTTGAAAGATGCCTTCTCCCAAATGATGTTTTGAGATCTTTCCACAGGTGTTTAATGGGATTTAGAACTGGACTCATTGCTGGCCATTTCAGAACTCTCCAGCACTTTGTTTGTAACCATTTCTGAGTGCTTTTTAAAGTGTGTTTTGGGTCATTGTCCTGCTGAAAGACTTCTGACCTCTGTTGGAGACGCAGCTTTCTGACACTGCGCCCCAAAATTCTTTGGTAATCCTCAGACTTCATGATACTATTCACACAGTCAAGGCATCCAGTGCCAGAAGCAGCATAGCAACCCCAAAACATCTTTGAACCTCCACCATGTTTGACTGTAGGAACTGTGGTGTTTTCTTTGAAGGCCTCATTTCTTTTCCTGTAAACAGTGCCATGATGTTCTTTACCAAAAAGCTCTACTTTTGTCTCATCTGTCCACAGTACGTTCTCCCAGAAGGATTGTGGTTTTCTCACATAAGTTTTGGCAAACACCAGTCCTGCTTTTTTATGCCTTTGTGTCAGCAGTGGTGTCCTCCTGGGTCTCCTACCATAGCATCCCTTTTTATTTAGCAAGGGTGCCGATATTTTTGGCCATGACTGTAGATGGAACTTCCTGCCTGGTGGTTCTTTATCAGTTTCAGCTGCATCAGCTGCATAAGGCTCTAAACGTTGTCTAAACTTTGTATGTATGTATTAAAGAGAACTTAAAATATGACCAGAAAGTTTTCTTGAAAAGCTTTGATTTACCCTAACACAAGAACAACACTGAACAACACAAGCAAACAAAAAACTTAAACCCAGACAATGTGTATCGCACATGAAGCAGAAAACAATTAAATTTCATTTATCTTAGAGTTCTGAATTGCAATAGAGTTTTTTTAAAGTCCCACTTATTGGTCATTACACGTCTCCTGTTTCTCTTATAAGATACACTTTTTGAGTAGATGGACAACATAAATGTTACATTTTCATTAAGTCTGTAGGTGGATGGAATGATGATATACTCCCCTGGGTCAAGCTTAAAGAATTTCATCACTTCTCTTACATTGAAGAAGTTCCCTGTATCTGCCACAGGACGTCAGCGAATAAAGAAACTACCTGGGAATTTCTCTATTCCATTTTTTATCTAAAGGAGAATTAAATAAAAACCTGCATTCAAGCATCCAAGCGTCTGTTGTATGAATGTATTTATTTAGCCAAAAAAGCAATTATTTTAAATGTATCAGAATAATAACTTAACGTAATAACTTTGTTTATTTATATTATACTTACCTCTGGTTGTATCTATTAAAGCACGAAAAATAAAAGTATGGAAGTATGGATTTTTTGCATATATTTAGAAATACTTTGAAAATTAAAATAAATTAAAATATCCAATTAAATATTGACCGCAAATACACAGAAGCCAATGGAACGGTTGGAAACATGGCTTCTGTGTCTCTATTATTAAGTTTGCAGATGACACCACGGTGATTGGACTCATCAATAACAACGATGAATCAGCTTATAGAGAAGAGGTGGACCGTCTCGCTGTGTGGTGTGCTAGCAACAACCTGCTGCTCAACACTGCAAAGACCAAGGAGCTCATTGTGGACTTCAGGAAGGAGAAAGGTGGAACACACGCACCCATTCATATCAACGGAGAGGTGGTGGACCGTGTTTCAAGCTTCAAATTCCTGGGTACCTGAACTTCTACCGATGCACCATTGAGAGCATCCTGACTGGCGGTATCACTGTCTGGTACGGAAACTGCACTGTTTCAGCCCAGAAAGCGCTGCAA
>JAZGTI010002394.1:0-36630 GCA_036877585.1 Botia kubotai
AATGAAGTGAAATAGATGAACTTGCTTCAGTAACAGATTAGTTGCATGAAACTTAAATATTTCCTAAACATTATAAACTAATTTTAAACATTCAACAAAAGTAAAATCACTGTATATTTTCATAGCCTATGATAAATGATTGAACAACATTAGTATATAGGCCTAATGCTTAACAGATCAGTAGTTGATGCACACTAAAATACAGCAACAAAGCCTACTGTACACTTTTAAGTATACTTTGGGCTTTACACTTCCCAAAGTCAGAAGACTTAATTGCAGTTGCTGTTTGGTTTTACTGAGTCAAAAGAGCCCACCCAGTCTCTATATTTCTGTTTCACAAATATGAACATAATTCTATGCGATTTTAACACCAATAATTTTATCCTCTTTTATTTTATAAGTTTTATCCTCTATTTCCAAACATTGTAAGTCTGATTGCTCATAAAAGCTACAGCACATCCACCAAAATTTGTCTCAGAGGAGACTCACATATTGCTTACAGTTACATACCAATACAAATTCAGTCAGTCGCTGTGAAACAGTGTTTAGCCATCACTGATTTTTCACAGGAAATCATTACATTAAAAAGTTGAATCTATGCTAACACTAACACAGGTATTGACGCTGTCACAACCGATGCTTGTCTGCTGTAAAAATGTTTAAATTGGGTATGTTTTCCTATCAAGCTGTTGAGCCAAACATACAAACCTCATCCATTATCTGCCCAAGCAGAAAAACTTAGAGTCTGCAATTCGTTTCCACCAGTCTACAATTCTTAAATCCCTACAATCTTCCTTTCTGAAAAGCTTCTTTAACAACGTCCAGTAATGGCAGCAAATTGCCCACAAGAGATCATATGCCTGACCAATTATTACAGGTTTGAATTGCATGAAATAAAAAGCAAATAAGAGTGAAATCACAGTGCTTCACATAAGAGCAGCCTGAAGCATTTGTGTGCTGAAGGAGCACCTCAAAAGACTTCTGTGCTCGTTCTTAACTCTTTTTCAAAGGCCACCTTTTATTGACCTTAGTTTTAATCAGTACTTACTGACCCTGTCACCTAGTCATAATCTCCAGCGTATTGGATTTAGAAAGGGTCTGTATTAAGATTCAGGCCCTTGGCAACGGTAGAAGTTTTTTAATTTTCCTGTGACATTAAGACACAGTGGCTGCGGGGCAAACTCTGGTGCGTGTGAAACCCATTGAAAGCCCTGAGAATCGCTCAGGGTGTCTCTGTGGAGAAAGCAGAACCACCTCATGGGGGACTTCAAAAAGCAAACGGCACGTGAGCGCCCCTGCCTGCGACATCAGCTAGAAAACTTCGGGTCAATACGACCTCTATGGATAAACACATTTGCGGCCACTCACACAAATGTCCACACGTACAAACAACGCGGATTTCATCTAATGCCTTCTGGAAAAACACTCGAGCACTCGTTCTTATTCTCAACCACTCTTCAATCACATGAGATCGTTGTTCAGTTTTAATTGTCAGCGGGAATAAATGCATGAGTGGAACTCTTGAATATAAAGTTCATATCTACTAATCATTTAATTATGATCGGAAAATCTAACGAAGCGAAAAGATTAATTAAGTGGCATTTTCCTGACGCTCTGATTGATTTAGAATTACAATGTCATTTGCCAAGAAGCTCGATAATAATAATGATTTAAATAAACTTGATAAATATTTCAAGATATTGTAAACTGCAAGTTGCCCGTGTCAGACACTTTCCTAGTCAATAGAAGCTTGTCACTGTGATACGAGAATGATGAAATAATCACCAAAATGGTCTTGTAATTCTATGAATTATGAAACATGAATAATTTCTATGTTTTAGTTTATTATTTTATAATAACACAGTATGTTCTTATGCAAATGACAATAAAGCAAACAATATCTGTTTCTATATCTCTATCTATTTATAGATGAAAAATAGAGAGATCAAGATACACACATTATATATCACCAGAATAGTTAGCAGAACCTAGCTGGTTTGTGGTAGTCACTAAAAAATGGACCCAAACGTCTTTGAAAATATCTCCACCCGTGATCTAGGCATCTTTATCTCTCTGGGCGGACTTGCATTTTATGATGCTTTTATGTCATCTTAAGAATTTTGCATGATGTCTTGAAAACAGGAATCACACCTCGTATCAGCGTGATCAGAAGAAATGAATGGTGTCAGTGTTTGCAACAGGGAAGTCTTAAACATTATAGAATACTTATTATTAATCAACATTAAGAGGTCAGAATATGGTCAGAATATGGTCAGAATACGGTCAGAATATTAGAAATATTTAATTTCTAACTTTTCACTCATGTAAGACGGCCGCAGTATGACTTTCAATGTAAAATACATTTATTATTAGGAATTAGAAGAGACGATCAATACCGTACCTCGAAATCACCCCATATGCCTGAAAAGAATTGTTCACACGCCAGCCCTCAGCTGCAGCTTCATGTTTAAGAGATACCAAGTGTTAACTGCATCCATCACTTTCTTTTTTTCAGGATGTGTGGAGGGAGGATGTAGATGTGATTAGCATCTCGGCTGCCGAGGGACGGTCGTGCTTTCGGATGGTCGTCATGGAAAGGAGCGGAGAGGTGACAGTGATGTATGGTTTCTGCAGCTACACACACTTCGCCTGTTGATTACCTTGGCAAACTGAATGCTGAAACTCTGCTGAATCGGTTAAAACACTCTGGAGAGAAACAAACATAAATGTATTATACACAGCTGAATGACTTGTTTGTGGGTCAGTGTCATGGAACCTGTCAAAAACATGAAAACCATAATCGTTCACCAAATCTGACCAACACTTGAGTGAGAGTGAAGAAGAAAACAAGCATAACTGGAACATTTAGTTTTTTGACACTGTTTTGAATCATAAACTCTTCATTGCCATTAAGATTATACAGTATGACATGTTAAAATAAGGTTGACACCAAGCAGCAGTTAAACCAGCTATTTCACCCCTTCAACATGGCCCGGTCAGAGTGGAATAAGAATGAGTTGAGTCTTCTGTCTCGGCACATTTGCTGTGTAATATTAAATGAGAACAACATCCCTGTCACCAAACATCGCCTCTGGCAAGACTATCGACTCTCATCTCCAAAAAGAAATAGATCAAATGAAATATTATACAGCCAGCGGTTGCCTGCAGCCACTCATGGATAAAGTCCCGCATTACAGAGCAGACTGCGGGGCCGTGCTAAATCGTGTCTGGATTGGAGGACGGGGTGGTGAGGTGCTTGGCCCGGCCAGGCCTCAGGTGCCAAATACGGTGTTGAGAGAGAGCAGGAGAGTAATTCTCCCCGCTGGAACAAGCTCACTGTTTAAACACCCCGGGCGCTTGGCCATCCCTGTCTCGCAAAATAGCATCTACACACTGGTTTTTACCAGCACGCACGTCTTCAGCAGTTTGTAAGAGCAAGAGAAAGACATTTTAAAAGACAGAGAAATGCAGACAGTGAGTGATGGAGCGAGAGACAGATAGAAAGAGGGAGAGAAAAAGCAAAAGAAAGAGGGAGGGAGATAAGACAGCAAAAGTGGGTCAAGGACTCAGTTCAGCCATAATTACAGAACTCCCAACACCACAAGCTGGAAGATCAATCCAGCAATGGGATTTAGGAACCTATTCTCTCTCTCTCTCCTTCTGTTTTTGCAGGATTTTTTGGTCATCAAGCCTTTTGCCATCAAGCCCTTTTAATTAAGATTAGGCTGCAGCCCTTACTTTAAATTCACTGCAGCAGAACAGTTTTTTAGTGCTAATCTCCCAAAAACATGTCCAGGTTACATTTCACCCCATGAAATTTAGAAAGAAAGGAAAACAGGTTTGGCTTGCTTTACGTAACGTCAATTTTAAATTTAAAGTTTTGTGTAATTGTCATGGTAAGATTGTAAGAAAATTAGGATCTAAATGTTACTTAAATGTATGTTACTGTTAATGTATGTTTATTTCCTTAATGCAAAATAAAGTTTTGTTATTATGTTGTAAAATATGACACGCACATGTGCTCAACAGATTTTTGACTGCATATACTGTAAAAAACACTCATAATTTCATCTGGATTGTACAAAATAACATAATGCCTCGATTTACCACAGATCAGGAGTTTTCACAGCTACATGTGTCTGAGGAGTTTTATCAGAGGCCGATATGAATTCTGTCAAAATGGCCCACGGCAGTCTCTTGTGTTTTATGATCCGAGGTTAACACTCCATTCTGAATATCTCTTCGGAGACCCAAAAGAAATGACACTGGGCTACAGTGACTGAACGCGATGCCACGGGTCAGGCTGCTTCCGCCGTGTCTAATGGATTCTCATGCGTCGCCCTGACATTCACATTGGCAGGTGATATTGACAAAGAGGCGGTTCAGCGATAAATTTTGTACGTGAAACACTTCACAATGTAACGAGTGCTGCTGCCGAGTTCCCTCCGCTGGCTATGGGCTGCAATATTAAAGAACATCCATTAATAAGGGTCAGCAGACAGCTTTATCATCTTCACCGGTCTGAAGTTAAACCAAAAAAGATGAGTCACGCAAAGAAAATGATATTTAGGAAAGAACAAAGCTTGCATTGTAAATAGCTGCGTCTAAAGTGCTGCGTCTAAAGTAGCTTTTGTTTGGTTAGCAGAATTGTCAGACTACACTTAAAAAGTAAAAACAGGAAGATGGTTGGACAGCTCAGTGGTTAGAGCATGGCGTTAACAACGCCAAGGTCATAGGTTCGATCCCAGGGATTGCACATACGCAATGTATAGTGGTCAATGTGTAGTATAATGCAATGTAAGTCGCTTTGGATAAAAGCGTCTGCCAAATGCCTAAAAATGTAAAAAAATATACTTAATATTCAAGTTAGATGCTTAAATATACATGTATACATTATATAAAAACTGTTAAATATTTTAAAACGGTAAATATTTAGTGTTATTTTAGATTTTGCTGATGTCAGACTAACAGAAAATACCAAAAGTACTACAAAAGTTTCAAATGTTATTTTTCAAGAGTATTGTTTAAAAATATTTCAACAGTATTTTTTCAACTAGTTGAAACTTCCTGGAGCTGACTAGCATATATAACACAAGATCATGTTTGAGTCACAGAAAACACATTTAACCAATTGTATACTTTTAAAAGCATTTCCAGACACTTTGTATAAAGGTGTCTGTCAAATACATAAAAAATAACGAGTGCCATATAAATACTTCAGCACACGTATATGGAAATTATTCAGTACCATAACATCACCATCTAATACCATCATGAAACCGCTAGTATAATTTCTTGGGAGAAAAGCAGTCAAGATTTCAATAAAAAGCATCAGTTTTATATACAGGGTACCCACATCATCGATCCAATGAGCAGACATAGAGCTCCTGCAATGCTCTGTAGATCCAAAACAAGAATTTCTTTTCTCTCATCAGAAAAACATGTGTCGCAAGTCAAGCGTCAACTGGATGGACACCTCCGCCTATGGCCAACACATAACAGCTGCACAGCAACCTGTCAGTGTTTGTGTAAGGCATACCACAGTGAACCTCATCTCTCAAAAGCACAGGCTACGGACAATGTCCCTGAGACAGAGTGACTGCCCATAACTCTGCCCTGATCGGACAGGCCTTTCTCTGTGAGTGATTGATAATGCCTGTCCAGTGCGAGGTGAAACACAATAGCATTTGGCAGCCGCCTGATTCGAATGGATTGTGGAAAATGAAATCAATATGGCCCTGTGGATACGGGCCTATGGGACCGTTTGATCGGCCTCTATGGGACCATCATCAATACAATTATTGATCCCAAGGGGAAATTGTTGGCCCGTGTGCTCCGGCAGACGAACTGATTAAAATTACTGAAGAGAACAAATGTGAGAGCTGATTGGAGGAGAAAACGCAGCAGTTTTAAAGCAATCTCTCATCAAGATAAAAGGTGCCTTAATCATGCATCATGAGTCAGACTGCTACAGAAATATTTTGTAATGCACTTTATTCCCAGAATGTTTTTACAAGACTTGCTAGCTTTGTTTTTAAATCAGCCCAGCGGGGATCTGGCCAAGAGTCCAAACAGTCCAAACTTTGGAATGATGGTGTTTCACCTACCATCAAAACTCTTAAAGCGATACTATGCCAGTGAGGTACATCAGATTGCTTTGGTCTCAAAACTCTCTGCAAGATGGAGAATTGTGGGATGCAAATTGCCTTAAGCACAGATTTTGTGGGCAGTATCTGATTTGCATAATTTAGTAACTTAGAAATCACTTTATTTTGTCTGTTATGCAGCCGAAATGTTGTCGCAGTTCTGTTGCAGCTTTGCTTATGCACTGCTTACGCTTGTTTGCGCGTGCTGCGTGAAACAGGCTTAGTCTGTTGTCGCAGTTGCGCGCGTGCGAACCGGCGCATGTGTTGAAAGTGTGTGCGTCATGATACAGCAGGCTCCCTTACCCTTGGGGACTCAGTATTTTAAATAGTGTAGCAAGTCGCAGACTAAATTTCCCATGCACAATTACACTTTCTCTCCAGAGTCTTCAGCCGGGGGCAGAGGAGCTGGAAACAGCTTTTAATGGAAGAGAGAAGGGAGTAATGAAGAGAAGGGAGTTATCTCCTCCAACACTCCTTTTTCTTCACTCAGCCACTTTCTTTTATCTCTCTCTCATTATTAGCCTTCCACTTAGTGTGCAGTAATGTCTTGTAATGGTTTACTAATATTTGGGAGGTTAGCTGCCCTCTAGAAAGTGCTTTTCGAAGTTTCTTTCTGTCGAGGCAGACTGCTTTTTATGTTTTGTGCACTTTTATAAAGAGTACAACATATAATTCTGGTCAATGTTTAATGGGCAAAGGTATCATTGGCAAAACACATTCTCCTGATGCTATTAAAGCATGACTCTGTTTGTTATCTGTCCAGCCAACATGGCTAACAATGGCATGCGTTTGGGGCAGGAATGGTCTAAATTATGTACAATGGAGGAGACTTTAGGAAACATGTTTGAGAAGTCAGAAAAGCTCTAAAAATGCCAAAAAGTGGTTCTTAAGCCGTATAATAGCTTTGGTTCTGTAGAAGAACTGACCGAAGAGAACAGAGAAATGAATTACGGTTTAAATTGACAAAAATAGACAAATACACAAGAGCATGATATGTGATATGATATAGTGCTTCAGTTGTTCACGTTCATGTATGAAAAAAGAATATCGTAAAAATGTCTATTTTTGTGTTCACAGAAGAAAATGTTGCAACTTGAAAAGGACATTGAACATTTTGGGGTGAACTGCCCCTTTAAGTGCAAAATCTGGGCTTGTTCACCTGTTCTCAGTAAAGGTGGGATCCTGATTTTTAAGTGTGTGCTTGAGTTGGCCAACGCTCATGTTGTTGTGATCCGCCGGTACAGTGATGTATGTGTTTGTTGTTCTCAGTGCACGTGAGGAGAATCCTGCCGGGCTGGAACCCTATTAGAACTTCAGCGCTCATTCTTATCTCATCTGATAAGGTGCACAGAGACACGGGCGAGAATGAGAGTTCTCTAATGCACTTCTCCACTGATAGAGGAGAGAGGACGAGGAGGGAGGAAGATACGAGAGAGAGAATAAGGGGAACGCTTGTGTTGGTCCAAAAGGTAAATTGTCAGTAAATTTCCTACAATATCCTGTTACAAGGAACTGTATACTGTCTAAAAAAATTTGGATGTGGATGTCCTGCTGCTGGAAAATGTTGCCAAACGGGCATGTAAAATTAACGTCGTCCTTCAACGGTAACCGAATTGTGAGACAAAATACATTTTGATGCAAAGAGACTGCTGAGGTGGGCCGCCCATTTGCCTATAATGGGTAATTTGATGATCTCTGGCTGAATTTAGCTAGACAGAAAATAATTCAAGGTCCAAATAACCTGCAATATTTCCCTTTGAGAGCAGTGAAAGTCTTTTACCTCCTCCCATAAATCAATGAATCCAATTTCGAACTCTGGGAGGTTGGAAAGTCTTATCAGTGACCTGATGCGAAGAAAACTCAAACAGCTGACGTTCGATCCACGACTTTTTAAACCAATCACGTTTGCTGATTTCATTTACTGTCATCTATTTTTGGCAACATTTAAGTATGTAACAGCACGCAGATGTTTTCATTTGGCTCAGTGTGCGTACACTCCATTGGCCAAGCTGGACAAATGTGTTATTTGCGCAGGCTCACGTGAAAGGAACTGAATTTCTACACCTATGAAACGCTACGCAGTTTGACGTGTGTCAACAACACCAAACTCCATCGGGTTTTAGGTGTCTAGCAATGAATTATAAAACTCAAAGCCTGTGAGAACCACAGTGAAGGTGATTTAAACAGCAACAAATGACTATAGTTTGTCTGTCCTTCACATAAAAGACGTGCCTTCAAAAATCTTGGTGTGTGTACCTGACTTCAATGCTAGATGGAGATCTGAAAAGTGATTTAAATGAAATCTACAATCTTTCTCTTCCTCCAGGATGTTTAAAATTCAGATTCTTTCCAAAAGTACGTCCTTCCATGATCTTTACGTTTGTCTCTCGCGTTCATAAATAATTCTATGAGCTTATAATAAACAAAGCCAGAAGCAAAATAATCAAGCTGATTTTTCACAAAACCTCAGCCAACTGACTTTTCTGAACGGTCATACTGCCGCCTGCTGGCTGATGCGCGTTCACACAGTTGCGCACACGTTTGCCTCATCCCTCATTTCCCTCATCTGGCCCATATAAGTTGGCCCGGTGTATTGATAGTGATAAGAAATGACAGCGGCACTGTTCCAGAACTGTGAAGACTGAGGGAAAGTTAGGTTCGTGAGCAGACACGAGCAAAACATACCAAACATTTAAAGCGCCACGCACGGACAGCTTATACACACGTTTAACTCATATCCAGATTATTAAAAAAAACTGATTTTCTTTCTGATAAAGATTTATTTATAAACCACTCACACACAGATAGAAAATATTTACAGCAGACACATTAAAAAAAGAGCATGTCACAATTATTCTTTTATTTTCTTATCAGGCCTGTAAACGTTTTCAACACTTCAGGGCTTATCAGAGTAACAGTTAAACACCTAAAGGACTCAAATAATGAAGATTACGTTTTCAAACGTAAACAAATAAATAAATATGGCACTTTAAATGGCACTAATGTAGCGCATCACTAAAACCCCCTTTATAGGGATCATTAACATGTAAAAAACATCTTCCCCAACTTCGAGTTCCTCCAGATGGTATTTGTGAACTTTTGTTTCATTTTCGGCACAGATTTAAACACATTAGAAATGTGTTAAAGCTGTGAATTCTACAGTCGTACTGGTATGTGACAGAATAATACAATGAAACAAAAATGTAACAAGCTATTGTATAAGTGGCAGAGAAGTTGTAGCATTTTATATGTGATGCATCTTCTAGTTCTTTAAAAATCTGATGAGTTTTCTGCGGTTGTAGATTCTGTGCGGGTGCTTAACTGTTAGACCCTTAATACACAAACTTCATGATTAATGGACACACATAAACAGCATACAAACACACACCTGCACACACAAGATCCTCACTATCTTATAAATGAACACACACACACACACATACACGCACGCACACGCACACACACACACACACACACACACACACACACAAGACAGACATACACGCAGCATTGTAGGCATGATTCCATTTTCGTTCTTTGCAAATTGTCCTAATATAGATTGCCAGCATTGCCAAGTTGTTTCTGCTGTATTTAAACGTTAATTCTCTCAATAACACTGTTTCTGATCTGGATCTTTGTCCCGCTCTGCTAGTGTGCTGTAAACATTCATATTGTGGCGTTAAAATCGTCAGGCATCGAATCTGAGTTCACTTCAGTATTGCATTCACACTGTGTTAGTGAGAGTTCACATGTCCACATCACCATCATAAGCCAGAGTCACTGCTTTCTGAGGACTGCTGCCGCGGCTGTCCTCAGGGTTTTCACTGAAACGCAGACAAACAAGCACATATAAATGTATCAATAGGTTGTTTCAGTTGTCTCCACTAGAGGGCAGAATATAGACGTGATTCTCAACTGTTGCGCACCAGCGGACATCATGCTGCAACCCCACTTGGTATCATCACGGTTTATTGTACAATAGTAAATAAAAAAATCTTTAAAAAAACAAACATTATACTGTATTAATATTACCTGTAGTATTAACTGTATAGGTCCAACAATATCCAAACATCTATATTGGAATAATGTCCAAAAATACCAATTAAAAAAAATACCAGTTTAATTAATTTCAAATAATTGTTTAATTGTTCAAATAAATTTTACAACTATATTGTAAAACCTGAATTATGCATTTTAAAATAAAGGTCAAAGAAGGCTTACCACAAAAGGAAAGACATAACAATGAGTAAGAGAATCAAGACAAAACCGGCAGCCATCAGCCCATAAACCCACAGCTTTACACGACCATCTGTCAATCAAAATAAGACAACAAACACATGAAAGTGCCTTTCCAGAGTCATACAAAAGAGAGAAGCATAATTGTTCTGACTTGAAATTAAAGGCTAAGTCTGTGTTATTATAAAACCCTATCATGATTCTATTTGGGGAAACTGGCTCTTGCCCAGCAGCTGTCAATCAAGAAATATATCCAATAGGAACACATGGGCTGTGGTACCTGGTCTGAGGGGCTGAAGCACCCAATCCATGATCTGGTTCTTGTTCCGTGCATGCTCCGGTCTGAGATGCCCCGCACTGCTCTTCACATCCGCTTTCTTATGATCCAACCCTGGAGTTCTGGTGCAGTAATCCAGGAAACCATAAGAGGTCATGACCTCAGTGAACCCCTTCTCACAACCACACACTCCACTCTGACAGAAAGAAAGAAAGAAAGAAAGAAAGAAAGGAGACAAGTGATCCAGGTTTACAGGCTGACAGCTGTAGGCTGTGAAATGACTGAGCTCTACATATGGAGGTGCAGTGGTTAATTGTATGGCATTAGAAGGGAGATGAAGTTGTGATGTGTGATAATGAATGAATGTTTACATCTCACTGTGACAGATAAACATCGTCATGTCAAATGATAGCACACTTTATCTCCATCTGTCACTCATTTACTACAGAGAAGTTCATGTTACATCCTTCTAAAACACACACTGATTGATTCTATCCAGTAATGAATCCAGTAACAATTCATTTCTTTCTTTTATCTGTTAATTTTGTGGTAAATAATAAAGGACATGTTCGATAAAGAATCATATGTTCTGTCAGGGTTTACCTGTGTGCAGTAAGAGAAGGGTTTGGTACAGGGAGGGTGACACTGCCTCACAGCGGAGGGCTTGTTTTGGGCGATGCAGCCTCCTAATGCAGAGAAATATTGATTAGTGATCATGCAAATTGGGTTGCATTTACAAATGAATAAAAAAGCTGAGGGCTTTTGGCAAAATACCTAAATGTACATGTATAAGTAATAATCATGCATTTAATAATCAGGGACCTGCATGTCTGGATTTAGTAATATATATAAATCACCTGTGACATTGAGTCCATCAGAGCGCTGACACCACACCAGTCTGCGGTTATGTCTCCATTCTCCAGTCATCCACTCGTAAGTAAGACACGTCCCACCTGGAAACAGATCTGAATGTATTTACTGTTTAGTGCTTGAATAACATCCTGTCTATCAGTTCTCAGTCTTGCAGCTATTTTCCCAGGCAGACAGAAAATAAGGTCTTCAAAAAAACAGTTTGAAACTGTCCAGGGTGAACAGAGAATGTGGTATTGTGTTCTCCACCAAAAGATAATTACTACTTTTCAGAACTGGCGAGTACTTTACCTGTCAATCAAAACATCCAGAACATCTTTATTATAAAGACTGTATTTCTAAGGAGGAGTCAGTCAATCTGACATTTGAATGTGTGCAGGGTTCTCAAATCAAAGAAGTTTTTTTCGTAATTGTTGTAGAGGAATTTTTATTAAATCATTTTTTGGAGACTGGATATGTGAAAAGCAATTTGAGGATGATGACAATTTGGGGTTAAGCATTATTTAAATTTCACTTTCACTCTAGAAATGCCACTTTTTCATGACTTAAAGCGTAACATTTTATAGCTATTTTAGGGTTGGAAATCACAATGCTAAAATTCCAGGTTTTCTAGGCTTCTCACTTACCCTGGCATGGCTGTGTCTCATAGACCTGGCTGGGACAGGTGTCCTGGTTCTCCGCCACCTGTGTGACTACAGCTCTAGAACGAGCCTGTCGACCCCACGTCTCAAAACTCCGCCCGTCCAAACACAGCAGCTGACATGAACTCCACGGTGACCACTGGGTCAGGTGACATTCGCCTGCCGTACAAGATATAAATTGCAGGCAATGAGCAGTCACAGACAGCGATGAAGCCACTGATTCATCACCAATTAATAAAAATACCCTTAACTGTGATAAATACTGTTATCAAACAGTGACTAATGTGTAATTGTGCATTTTTAACCAAACATGCTCTACAGATGCAAACCTGGGCATGGGACTGTGCAGGGCTGTTGCAACTCAAGCTCGTTGACTTTACTCTGCGAATTCACAGCACACCACTGATCCTCTACTGGAATGGGCTGAGGAGGACCTAAAAGAGAACCCCAGTGCACCACACAGGACATTGCTCTTCGACTTACACCCTCACCACAATCAGCCCCCTGCAGAGAAAGACAGACGGACGAAGAGAATTTGAGCCGCAAGTCTGTCTCTGATCTAGTTATTCTTGCAAAGATAATTGAATGATCCACCAGTTAAGACCAGCACCAAACCAGCATAATCCAGCCTTTTCAGCTGGGCTGGCCTCAGTACAGCTGCATTGGGTTTGATGCTCTGAATCAATACCTCCACCCTGCATGGACTCCAGTCACCCACCCTCCAGCTGTAGCAGGGCCTGATGGGACACGAGCGAGTCTGTGAGAGCTGAGACGGACACGGGCGACCTCCCTCTCCAGCAGACTGCAAAACAATTCTGGAGCGTGTCATCTGACCTGAAAATTCACACATGTACATAAACAACAGCATACGGAAAACATAAACACACACACAAAGGCATCTGAGGAATTAAAAGTGTACACACACTGGATCAGCAGCTACGGTACAGCGCCAGCACTGTTTGCGTGCTTAAAATGAATAAGAGCTCAGAGAAGAGTTTACTCAAGGGGCTGATGGAGCTTTGAATTGAGATAAATGAGACAGATTAAAGCTTTTAATTAAGCCCCTAACAAAAGCTGGAAGGAGGGGCTGGACTCCAGGAAACACGATGGAACTCTCAAGTGTGTAATCACACAGGTGTGTGTGTGTGTGTGTGTGTCATCTCTTCAAAGACACTAGATTAATTTTTATGAGACATATTATTAGTGATGCTATTAGTGATTATTGCTCATACGCAGGGTTAGGGGTTTGTTCTGAACACTTTCTGAAGTAAATTGAACTCGACACGCACCATTTGTGCTACAGAAGTGAGTGACATCTCAAATCACGGTGCTTGTTAAGTAGAGGTGTGTTGTGACTACGTTATTTTAACCTGACGGACAAGAAACTGGCCAGTAAGCAATCACCTAGCAACCACTCTATACACCCTAGCATTTTGTTGTTACAAAATGTAACAACAACCACCTAAACCAACATAGCAACCACATAGCAACACCCTAACAACCGCCTGGAACAACTTAGTATTGTGGTGGTGAGTGACGCACCAGTCCAGTTTTAAAGCTGCAATCCATAACTTCATTGCCATCTCTGTTTGAAACCTAAAATTGCCTAAAATGGCAGACTACTATACAAACTTTTCGTTCGTATGTGAAAGTCAACTGAAGCCAAACTAATTTTTTAGGAAATTGTACCTGACAGCTCAAATGATAAAACATTAATATAAACCTATCCTTGTGAATAGGGGTAAGGTAAAGAGATCGTGTTGAACACTGATCTGGCATGTACTTAATCAGTACCTGATTTTTGTTCATCTTTAACTCAGAAAGTTATGTATTGCAGCCTTAATTTGAAAACATATCTATAAATCTAGTTTTATGTTTGTTGTTATGTTTTATGCTGTCATTTTGGTCAAGTCTCTAGACAAAACTTAAAATGGCCTAATTGATTATTTGATTAATAACTGAAAAATGTATGAAATTAATTGGAGAATTGGAGGTCGTACTTTGACTTCCACACGTGTGTGAACATTCCGACCAGCTGGACCACACTGTAAGCAGGCAGTTTACAGGACAGCCCACCTCACAAGGGGCAGACAGCCTTCCTCGTGAAGGACCCAACTACAGGGAAGAGGAACAAAGTCGAATAAGTGACTTCCTGTTAAGAGTTTTCATTAAGAGATGACTCCACTATATTTACATGAAGAAACAGCACCTCTAAACACATGCTCAGTTCCACCAGCTTTCCGTCGCTGCGGATGCAGTTCAGGAGTCGCGTCTTAATTCCCCTGCCGCATACTGCATTCTCACTCAGCTGACAGCTACTCCAGTCTTCAAAAAAAAAACATACACGTTTGTACAGCTGTCTTTATAGGGAATTTTTCATAGACACTTTTGTACTGACTTTCATACCGTACAAACTGTATACTCCTGGATATAATGTGTATACCCTTAAACTTAACCCTCACAGAACAGAAACATTTACTTATTTAGGTTTCATTATTATTGTGGGGATTCATAATCTGGTGAAAGCTCTCTGCACACCACAATAATATAATCTGTCATTAATCTGAATCAGAATCTATGAATGTGAAGTGTATGTGTATGTGTATGTGTATGTGTACGTGTGAGAAGAGAAAGTGTGAATGTTTAAGCAGTACCTGAATATATGTATGAGTATTTGAGACCCGTCCTATTGTCCCATTGAGTCTGGTTTAAATCAGGACAGATATGATCTCCTTCTGGCCATCTCAACACAGTTCTAGTCCTCCACCTCACATCTCCATCATTACAATCCTGTAGAAACAAACAAAGCATGACAGATCATCCCTCCATCCTGAAATCCATTCATCAGTCCCCTGTCTATCCATCATCTTAACTGACCATGCTACATTTGGTCCATTGGCTCCACTCTGATGTCACACAGTGGGTGGGGCATGGCAGTACACAGGTCTCAGCTGTGATTGGCTGTTCCTCTTGGTCACACAGTGAGTCATCCACAGTCTCATCCAGGTTCTGCCCGCCCCTTTTCACACAGCTGTCAGTCCAAGACAAACAAATGTTGAGTTATAACAAAGAAATGCTGAATTTATTAAGAGAACTACAGTGAAGTAAAAACTTGTGGCACCTTTAATAATAATAATTACACATTATATATATATATATATATATATATATATATATACATTATATACATTACTCAGTGTGACAGCACAAAAAACAGCCCAAACATATTCACTGTTCAGTTACGGCAAGGTTTCCCATCATCCTCTCTGACCCCACTTCAGTCTGAAGGCCGGAGTTATGACCTCACTTATCTTTGAGAAGCAGAGTTATGTCCCCATGAATCTATTTCCCACTGTTGTGACCTCTGCTGTTTTGAACGCTGACTTATGAGACAATTTTGCCATGTGACACACACAGGACCTGTTTTATCATTGTACCACTGAGGCAAAACAATAAACCCAGCTGCTATGCTGGACCAAAATGAGGACGTTTTGAAAGACACTCTCAGTACTCAGTTATTTTTAATGAATCGAGGGATTATTAATAACTATTTTGATGATTCATAGATAATGTATGATGGGGCTCGAGTGTGATGAGCTCACCGGATTTTGCGAGTTCGGAAGCCCTCTCCACAGACAGGCTGGATTGATGTTTGGTTAGTTGTACTGTTGTTAGTGCTGGTTGGGTTTACGATGCACATGGACCAGGAGGACACTGTCCACACATATTGACTGCATTTAGAGTAACAGTGCAGGACCTCAGACACCTGAGCACACACAACACAACTGTGTTGAGTTACAGCCACGTGTGGAGATGTGTGTGTGTGTGCGAAAGTAAAAATACAACATGTCAATGCGTACAAACACACACAGGTACGCTTGGGTACTCACCTGAGCCTTTGTAGACGTTTAAATCAGTAGTACATGACCGGCAGGCAAACCACAAGGGGGTTTGAGAAAGAGAAAGAACAGAAAAAAGGAGAGAAGGAAAAATAAAAAAGGAAGTAAAAGAAAAGGGAAATTTGTTCATTAGTGTCTAACATTGTTGCCTTCACTTCGGGTTAGTAATTTAGTGCTTCATATAAACGAGTGAAACTGAGCTGAAGGAAACACTCAGATCCATGAAACTTTACTTTCTGCCCTGATGGAATTTAAAATAAAGAGAGTGGAACAAGAGGAAAACCTGCCCAAAGCTGCAAGAATGAGAGATGAATTCCCTGCAGATCTCTATCCTCTACAGTCCTGACTTACTACAACAGAATGTGGTTGAGAAACATGTGGAAAGGATTGAAAAAAGCAAAGCCTGGGGAACAGCCACAAAACCCAAAACCAAGCCAAATGAATAATGAATCAAACACTCACTCACACACACACACACACACACACAGTCATGTGCTCTGTGACTCACATCTACAGCTGAAAATATTTGTAAATGTTTGAATACATACAATGCAAGCATAAACACACACACACACACACACCTGCTGTGTATAATTTTACTGCAGGCTTTTACCCGTGACGATCTGAATGGACTACACTGTTGTATTAGTAGTAGATCAGGGGCTAAAGGTCTTCAAATAGTTTCAGGTCTTGTTTAAATTATTATTTTATAAATAATAAACTTATGCTCATTATAAAGTCAAAACAAACACACAAAACAAATCATGTTTAAAGCTCTTTCTGACCTGATTTTTGTAATTAAGCTGCGGGCAGGGTCGGCCGCCATTGAAAGGCTTTTCTCGTAGCCACTGTGAGCGAACTTTCACACCCCCACCACAAGAGGCGCTGCAGGCAGACCAGTTAGACCACTCGCTCAGCTTACAATCTGTAGAACAGGGCACCTGACAGACTTCCTCTTCATAACCTGTAACATCACACGTACCACTTTAAGAAAAAGTGTAAAATATTTGTTTGATTTATTTGCAAATGCCATTTATGTTTATGCATTTTGACACTTTTGTCCGAAGCGACACACAGTGCATTCAAGCTGTACATTTATCTACAGTATGTGTTTCCTGGGAATTTAATCCACACCCTTTGTGCTGCTAAGCAAAGCTCTGCCTAATGAGCTCCAGGAGTGACCTGCGATGCCTTTGCTTTCCAATGCAATTGTGCTGTAGTTATCAGTTGCAATGGCTTTGAACTAAGACATTATTCATAATATTTATTACTTATTCCATTTGGCAGAATCAAACCCACAACCTCAGCTCCGCTAGCGCCATACGCCATCAATTCAGTTACAAGAAGTCGTGCTATGTAAATAGCCCATAGGAAACACATCTGACCAGCCAATTAGTTAATTATGAACATAAATACATATGCACAGCCTTAATACTGTATACACATATTTATTAAAAGTGCATCAGTCACCAGAGCTGTTACAGAGATCCGGTTCCACTAATCGTCCCTGATGATCCAGACAGGAGAGGGCTCTGTAGCGCTTCCCAGGCCCACACTCGCTGTACTTTCTCTGAGCTCCTTGCCAGTCCTTGACTGGTCTCAGGCCCTGCTGGTAAACTCCACAGATGAAGGAATGCCCAGCCTGGCCGTTTGTCGGTGGAAGCAAACAGGGGGACCAGGGACCCTGAGGCTGAGTGTGAAATTCAGAACAAGGGCAAACTTCTTTCTGCTGGAGAGGAAACAGCTCCTGCTGCTGACAGCGCCAGCGCTTCTTACTGCGACCTGAGAGTTTGGGTGGAGTCGGGGAGGGAGAGGCGGTTGGAAAAGTGATGTGTGTTGGATGATTTAGTTTATAATGTGAGAGAAAACATTTGAAGTTAAGGGTGTATGTAAGGTCCAAAATGACACTTTCCACAAGCCAACTTTGAGGAATAAAATGGCGTTTAGCGGTAATATAGTGGTTTATTAAACTTTACTTTTATTAATAAAACACAAAAAATAATCAATATTGAATAAAGAATAAACAATGAATGCGTGCGTGATACCTATCAAGGATCGGGTTCGAGTGCGCCAGCTTCCACAGCTTTGACACGGGGTGAACCTGCTCCAGGAAGTGAAGGTACATTCGCTTCTACACGGCACCCGACACTCCCTCACCTGGGCGGGCATCACACCTGCCCACTGCACACAGTCGGACATATCTGCTGAAGCATCATCTGCCCCAACACACGTCACGTCTGCGGATGGACAGAAGACAAAAAATAACAAAAAGAAAAACAGGAAGCGACAGAAAAACAAAGTTTGCGCCCGTTTCAGGCAATGTGTTCATGTAAACGTAAATAATTTTCTTTAAAGTGACTTTATAGCCTCTGGTCCTGCATTCCAAAACTGCTGTTGGGAATTTGGTACATTCAGCCAGCTGCTCAGAATTTCAGATGCTGGCATCCACATTCCGGTTGCCAGGGTTACTGTACGTACTTGCTGGATGCTGAAATACACTTTAAAAGGATTCCTGCTGTGGCGCGATAGGCCAGGGCCTGCTTTTAAATTTACATGACATACCAGCAGGGGATTGTAAGAGGGGACCGAGATGTCAGGTGTAACATCACACGCAGCCAACCACTGCTAAAAGATGGCTGACATTCTTGCAACAGTCTACACTATATACGCAGAACAAAGTTCCTTTGAGAAAAGCTACTGTTAACAAACTAAACTGTTATCATTAACTCCAATTCACAGAACTTTCCTAATAAAACAATAAATCTGTCACTTACCTCGTATCTCAAGCCCAATACCGCATGCCTCCGTGGGCCCGCCCACAGCCTGTCTCACCCAATCAGGTACCAGAATACACTGATGCCAACGGTGGGTCTGCCATCTGCCAGGAAACAACGTTGTGTGGAAAACATGTGCTGGGGTTTGGCTTATATCCAACTGTATCTTATAAACATTTTGTAATATTTATTCTGTTGTCAGATCTAGTGGCTGTACATGTCAGCACAACACAGAGTAGCGACAGGAGTGCTTACATGCGCCCTGATTATGTTTAACGGGGGAACAACGCTGCAGAGTGTGTTTTCTGCTCACCTGTAAACAGGGCACTGAAGGGGCTCACATTTTCTCTCCTCATAAAGAGTGCTGGGGCACTCCTGACCTCCGTCAACAGGCCGCTGGATTATAATCCTGTGCCGAGACTGGACTGGGACTGTTGCATTTACTACAGTATGCAAGAAGATCAAACACGCCTGTCAACTGATTAGCAGCTGTAAAGACTACATTTGAAATCTAAACTGAAAACAGCAACATTTAATGATGTGATTTGGGCTTCAGCACTATCGACAGATTGTGAAATGTTTATGACAGACATCACTGCCTCCACCTCACTTTTAACCTCAGGTTTATGCTAATTTACATAAACCTAAACATTTCTCATTTTTTGCCACGCGCGTCAATCCCACAATTCATTGCAAAAGCCTCTGAAGAGAATGAACTGAACCGCCGTGCCAATGGACACGTGTGGGTTAGGGGCTAGAGTTTGGGTGTAAATGTGGATAGGAGAGACTGACTGTTTGTTTACCTGTTAAACAGGAAGTGGGACAGGGGCTCCATTCACTGAAAGGGGTGACGACACAGTCAGTTTTGCAAGGCAGAGCACAAGAGCGGATGGATTCAGGACGAGAGGACTCAGGACAGCTGGATTCAGTACAGAGAGACTGCTGTCAATTCCACTGGAATCCATTTGATTAAAATGTCTAATTTAGTTGCTCATTTATAGCTAAAGAGATTCAAGGTAGCAGAGTTCTCAGTTATCCTTCATCACTTAAAGTCTCAATTTCGTCTCAATGTGTCAAATTGTTGAAATACTAAGAATGTCGAGCTTTAAAATGAATCTGGATAGAATAACAGATCTGACAGCTCTTAATCTGCTCTTAAAAGAATTTCTCCGACTTATGATTATATGAGCAGACTATATGAGCAGAGCGTGAGACACAGTTGAGATCTGTTCTGAGACTCACTGAGACATTACTGAGCTCTTCTCAGAAGAAACATCTGGGATGGGTACTTGGAGGAGACATTCATCTCATTTGTGTCTATGAGAAACATTCAATATAATAAAGAAATCTACTTTTACATATTACATATTATTCCAAAGCAGCTTTACAAAGAAAACTTTATGCAACACTCTCTAATCTATCTGTGAAGACGCTACACTGTAGGGATTTTCTGTGTTTCTTTACCGTTTTGGTACAACATGCTCATTTCCAGCTTTTCTGCAGGTAACTTGGCGCACCTCCACCCCAGAACCACAGGGGGCTTCGTTCTCCATCTGTCCTGAACTGCTGTTTCTCCGCCCATCTGTGATGGATTCTGGCGCACAGGGGCTCCATGCCGAGGTATCCCAGTAATACACTGTGCATGGGTGTGTACCGCAGGGTCTCCACTGCTCCAGTTCAGGGCCTGGAGGACACGGCTTACCATCTGCAAACAAAACACACAAACCCATTTGTGGGACTATTTTGCATCAACAGTCCTACGCTTCTACTACTAAACGTTTAAATCTACTAAACACTGTGACTGGACATCGTCCCATTATGTCTTATTATAGATTATAGATTCAGTACAGATGACATATTATGTATCTTTATAACACCATAAAGTTTATTAACAAATACAAATAAATACCCTGGTTGCATATAATCGGTACAGAAATAAACTGTATATATATACACATATATATAAACTGTGTATATAAACTGTGTGTGTATACATATATATGTATACATATATATACACACATCTATAACAACATGCAAAATAGAAAGCTTAGAATTCATAGGTGCACATTATATTTAATGTATATAACATACATTCAAATTACATTACATTATACATTATAAATGAAAGATGTATAATTGATGAGAAAGAGCAGCTTTATAAGACCAGCATAAAAAATCATGTCTAACTAAGACAGGATGAAGGACTAATAAAACATCAGTATATTATAATGAAGACTAGAGACTAAACTCTGGTATTTATGAGTAATTCAGAGTTTATGCTGTTATGTGTGTGGGTGTGAATCTGTCCAGTGTACATAGTTGTGCTCTGTGTATTTACCAGTACTCATAAAACCATTAGTTCATCTGGAAATGCAGTTCATTGCTTATACATTGAACTGTAAAACAGACAAAACAGATGATGATATTGTGAAGTGCTGAACACTTTTTGGGGTTGATATTAAGAGTATCTACATGTTTGTTCACCAAATGGTTAATGTGAGTGAACTTACGCTGTCCAGGAAGAGCCAGAACAGGACGAGAGCGAGTCTGTTTTCCCTCAGAATGTTTACTGAAGCACGACAGGGAACAGGGAGTCCAGGAGCCCCAGTCTCCCAGCACGCAGTCCCCCGGGCAGGCCATCTCACACGGCTGCTGGGCTGGAGGAGGAGCCCCTGGGCATCGGTCACTGGGGACCAACTCGTCTACAATACAAAGATGAAGAGATTTTTGATTAAACATTTAATCTTAAGCAAAAATCATTCCTAGTTCTTACTTTCTTCAAGTTAAAGTTGATTGTATCGTGTTATTTCTTGTAAATGAGCATATGCAATTAACATCTTATTGTAATGCAACACAATATTCCATTCATTTCACATAAAAATAAATATCAGGGCTTGTTCGAAGATCATGCATTTCTCAGATTTCTCTTATTACACACAAATGAAATTGAAAATATTAAAAATTGCACCGAACAATCAGTTTTCTTTAAGCAGAAAAATAAGCAGATAAGTTGTTTAATAATCTTCTGATTGCTCTATTCTCTTCTCCAAGACCATGATTGAGCCACATTAAAGCATTTTTTTAACATTTACAGACGGCTTGAAAATAATCATCTACTAATGAATTATACTATAAAACATAAGCACGTCTAGAATGCTTGATTGTAATTGGTTAGCTGTGGCATTCTGTACTCAGATATTTTTGTATCATAACCTTTAAACTGTACATTTGACCGTTGTCCCTGGCAACCAGTTCTCAAAATTGCACTAGTTTTTATTTATTTTTAAAAAAATCACAAAACTATATTAAAACTATATAAATAAATAAAAAAATTCAACTCGTAACACGATCCAATCAGAATGAAGAAGCAGTGCTCCATTTGAACTCCAAATAAACCCCAGTATGACACAAGAGCCCTTCACTTTGTTTACTCTGAGTTCTGATCACCCTTCTGGGCTGATTTTCTTGTAGCATATATTCTCTAACACTCAAAGGTAAGATCTATACACATCCACAAAACATCATCCTGCACACAGTCTGTTGATTTGTCAGACTGAAATGAACTAACATAAGACACAGATGCCTTCTTTAGGTTGTCTGTGAGAAAAAGAACAGATAAAAGCAGAGTAACACAACCAGTGTGGACAGACTCTCCTCTGGGAATCAGATATCGAGCTGCAGTAATTAATTTCTTCATCACGTCTCAGATGCAGGAATGTAACGTTTCTCCAGCTGATGTTCAGCCCTAAAAATCAATCTCTCTTGAATGGTATTTTTGAATCCACGCGCCACGAGGCGTCTGAAGATGCGTGTCTTATGATCTGTAATCACCACACTGCCTGTTGTTTTATATTGGTTTATTTCATTTGCCTTCTGGCAGACGGGGAGTTTTTGCACCATTTCCCAGAGTGATTATTTACAAAGTACATTAAAAAGTGTCATAGTGCGCCAGGACTGAACAGAATTCAACGACAGGAACTGCCTCATAGACATGCATCAAACCACAAAACCTGAATAGATAGCTAATAACCCATCAAACCATTACTGTACAGTGCAAGAAGTGTCTCTCTCCCTCGCGCACACACACACACACACACACACACACAGACAGACAGACAGACACACACACTTGTTTTTATGCCTTATGAGGACGTTACATAAACATAATGACTTTTGTACAAACTGTACATTCTATCCCCTTACCCTCACAGAAATCTTTCTGCTTTTTTAAATAAAAAAACATCATTTAGTATGTTTTATAAGCAGTTTCCCTCGTAGGGGCCGCTGGCTTGTCTCCACAATGAAGGTGTGTGACTTTTACCATCCTCGTGGGGACATTTGGTCCACAGTGGTAGAATAACAAGCACACACACACACACACACACACTAACCCTGTCAGCTTCATCAATCCATCACACTGGGGATGTTCTATACATGCAAAGTGAACCTGAAATGTCAAAGCCATTAAAATGAAATGCAGTTGAAGTAATATTAAAAAAAAAGATTCCTGCTGTAACAGTTCCTGTGTACATTTATGCATTTGGCAGACGCTTTTATCCAAAGCCACTTACAGTTCATTCAAGTTAGACCTTTTTTGTTAGTGCACTCCCTGGGAATCAAACCCACAACCTTTGCGTTGCTAGCGCAATGCTCTACCAACTGAGCTACAGAAACATTAATTAGGTCCTACTGTTAAAGCCACATCTCCTGCGGTAAGATTAAATAAAGATGTAACTGTACATACCCGCCAAGCAATCTGTGTTTATATAAACAACATTTTAACAAACGTTGTCACCACAGGGGTGTTGTGGGTGGTTGTCATGGTTTCTGAATGTTGCTTGTTAGCCTGTTCTGAGTTTTTAAGTGCTTACTGGCTCAGATAAAACTACAGGGTTTGTCCATTAATGTAAATGTTTAGTACTAGCACACCTATATTCAGCCCCATGAGGTGACAGTGTGTAAATGTATGTAAATGTACAAGTCAGAATGAGTTTTCTAGGCTTAAATTTAGGCTTTAAAAGCCATAGAAACTGTGACACTTGCCTTAGCCTCTGATGTCATGAATCATAAGACAATCAAAATCATACGTTTTAATTTGGCATTTAAAACTGTTCAAAATATTGCTATTCACCTGCACAATAAAACAGCCCGTTACAGCTAATCATATGTTGTTGTCTAGATAGAGTGTTTATGATTGTCTATTCAGAACACAGTTGCTTTTAATCTGGCATTTAAAAATCGATCAAACTGTTTAAAATATTGCTATTCACCTACACAATAAAACAGCCCGTTACAGCTAATCATGTTGTTGTCTAGAAAGAGTGCTTACATATGTATGTGTCCACCACCTTTTGTGCTCTTAGTAAAGCTAAGCTAATACAGCAGAAAAATAAATCCATTTAAATGCTTAAATGCGTTGGATTACATAAAAAGGTATTGTAATGTTTTTGAATGTAAATGTCAACATCTTTTTGCAAAAATATAAACTTAAAATGCACATGCACAACCAAAGTCATAGATGAGTGACATCTGGATGGTCCTGTAACAAACCTCCACAGGCTGCCTGTGTCTCTGTGCATTTGTGTGTCAGACGCATCAGTCTGTAAGAAGGTCTGAACGTCTGATCTGATCTCAAACCTGTCAGAAGATATCTCTCAGAGATATACTGCACAGCATGCCCACATGGAGCGGAGGAGATGAAATGAAGGTAGCTGATGATTCGTTCATGCGAGTAAAAATAACGAATCACTGCCGAGTTTTTATAACAGAGGGTTGGACAGAGGAAGAAGGAAGCATAGTGTTAAAAAGTGGCGCGTTCTCTTTAGATTACATTCAAACACATGCATTTTCTGAGAAAAGTGATGCTCATGCAAAATTCAACACCATAGTGCTACAGTAAGATGTACAGTAAGGCGGTTGTTTGGGGGTATCTAGGTAGTTGCTATGGTGTTGCAAATGATTTAAAGCACGTTACTATGGATTACCTGGGTGTTCTAGGTGGTCGCTAGGGTGTATCTAGGTGGTTGCTGAGGTGTTGTGAGTGATTTAAAGCACATTGCTATGGGTTACCGGGGTGTTCTTGATGGGTGTAGATTGGTGGTTGCTATGGTGCTGCAAGTGGTTTAAAGCACATTATTATGGATTACCTGGGTGTTCGAAGTGGTTGCTAGGGTGTATCTAGGTGGTTGGCAATGTGTTGCAAGTGGTTTAAAGCACAATCTTGTTCTAGGTGGTCAGTTACTGGCCTAACATATTCTTTTCCCTAGATATACAGCAGCTCGAGTCCTACCCCTAAGGCCAATAGCAATGATGAATTTAAAAAGTAAGACACTCACCAGTGACAGTGAAACACTCCACGGTCTGTTTTTGTGTTCCTAAACCACAGGATCTATTCTGAGGAACACAAGACCCCTGTGATGTCACCTTCCACAGGAAGCAGATGGGGTCATCACAGAGCATTGCTTCTGTCTTATGAGGGCAACTGTGTGACTCCACCCAAGACTCTGTGATCACAGAACGAGTTCTCACCCTGAAACCTGAAAAACAGAAAAACAAGAAGAAAAGAACACTCAGAGGTTTCTGGAGGTGTCTTTACAAGAAAATTCTGTGGCTTCTGCAAAGGTGGCGCCGGAGCCACAGCTGGTGGTAACAAAGTGGTACATAAGGGGTCAAAGTTTGGCTGATTAACATGGGCCTCTAGATGCCCTAAATGCAAAATTATCTCTATTGTAAATGATCTAAATGATCTCTATTAAGTCTCTATTGACAGCCATTGTGTATTCAAAGAAAATGTCTTCTTAAAAATGAACGTATCATATAAATTACACATTACATTATAGTTGTACAGTTGCAGTTAAAATGGCAAAACAAACTTTGAAAAGAACTGAGATGAATAAAAGTGTTAATGGACAGCTTCTCCAGATGTTATAAAGTCACAGGAAGATCTAAAGTTCTCCAGGAAGGTCTGAAGTTGATTAAGATGTATTGCTGTTCTGTGGGTGTTGTAAATGTATCATGAGAGGGTTCTGTAGAAAAGAACAATTTGGAGGTGATCACAAAGATCTGATGACGCAAACCAACACCAACACATTTATTAATGCCCATCCTGCAGCAGATACGGTTCCCACATTCTGGCAAAATACTCAGTGTGACAGCCAAATATCCTGGCCAGATATATATAAATGTGTAGTAGAATTAGAGTAAGCAGAGGGTGTAGAAACAGAGAAACAAAAGAGAGGGTTTAGAGCGAGCATAAATTAAAGAATACAGCTGTCCTGTTACAGTCATCTCACTGAGTGGGAGGGGCTACAGCTCAGGGTCAGAGACACACCCCTATTGAGAGCTGTCCCTTCAGACACACCATTTACATTACCAATAAGAGAAACCAGGGTCAGGGAGTAAACATGTATGCATGTGTGTGTGTGTCGAAGAGACTGATATAGATTTGAATAAGTGTGATATAGTATTATGGGATGCTTTTCGTCTCTTACCTCTCTTCCCCTGAGGTTCTAAACAGTTGTCATGGAGACAAAGCCCCCAAGGTGACCAAGGTGTGAGGGGGCAATGTTTCTGACAGGGGAGGGAGCAAGACTGAGCCAAGGGTGGCAAAGGTCCAGCGCACAAGTTCTTCTCCACAGGCCTGCTGACTAATGACAAAAAAACTGTGAAAGAAGCCGTTTGAGAGACAGAATGATTTAGCATAATGCCTCTCCACTGGAGTTATTCTGTCACCACTGTTTTCAGAACTGTATAAAATGCATTTCTGGAGATTTAATAGATGCCTGCTCAAAAATAAATGTATTTCAAATTCGCCCTCTCGCTGTGTGGCCACAGATTACCATTTAAATCAAAAAACTAACGCCAAGAAAACTGAGTCTCCCCCGTTAGCACACTTCTCTGAGCCTCAACGGCAACACGTTTTTTTTTCCCAATGGGCATAAACTTTGATAATAAAACAACACTCATATGTGTCTGTTCATTTACTGAACATCTCCTGAACACACGGTAATGAGCCACTGTTGGCTGTGGGTAAAATCTGTGCTCTCACTATGGGATGGAGCTGTGCTGTTATGGATTTGAACACAATATGCCTCTCGGGTCCGGATTCCACCTCCACACAGGACACTAGTGTTGCTATGGCGATGGTCCTGCTGACTTAAAAGGGGGGTCACCTGGCATGGGTTCCAATTGGTCAGTCTCCATTCGTACCTGCATTTCCAGCCAATTAAAATTAAGACAATTCAGTTCAAATTAAAGTGTCACATCTCCTCTGTCTTTTTAAGAATTTATTCATTTAGAAAACAGATGTTTAAAATGATGAATTTGAAAGATTGGCGCATGTTTCTGGCAACACAGTCTTCTTACCGTGGGCAAAGTGGCAGTGTGTCTTTCAAAACATTACAGCGCTGAGCCTCCTCCAGGGCGGGGCACGGCTCTCCTCCACCAATGGCTGCTCTCTTCACGCTCCGGTGCCTTCTTGTGAAGCCAGGTGATTGGTCAGAAGTTTGACAGGTCTTTGAACAAGGACTCCACGTTGACCAATCAGACACTTTGCAGTCTCTGGGCATCACGCACGACCGAAAGTTCACCGGGTTGTTGTCATGGTCACAAAAGCTAGAGGAAAATTTACAGCAAGAAATTTACAACATAGTAAAATGAAGAACTGTACTGTTGTAAAATATTGATATAATATTGAATCATTTGTCTCTCATTTTTCAGTGCTGATTTAGTGGTTGTGATGCTATGCTATGCTTTTGTTGACTAGTAGCTTATAGCTAAATATAACTAAAATAAATACAGTTAAAAGTCACATTAAATTACATTGTTTTACAAGGTTTTTATGCTATGATTGGTGCCTGTTCAAATAAAGACTTTCATCTATTTATATATATTTGTTCTGAAGCTGCTGGCACGCATTTAGCCTCTGGCTAGCATGACGAAAAGGTAACAACAAAAACAGAACATTTTTCGAGCCGTCTTAAAACTCTCCAAGGTTTTAGCACGGCTGCTGATTCTTGTTGAATTTATTGGCATACAAAACACGCCAAAGCCAACTCTGAAATCCTGCGAGGGCCGGGGAGTTCCGTGGGCGTTCAATTTAGTTGAAAGTTTTGTCTGGCTTAATAAGAATGCCAAGAAGTTTGCAAACCACGAGGGAAATCTATTGATCTGCAGACATGTTAAAATGATGTTAATTCATGATGCACTTCGTGAAACAGGTTTTAAATAAAGACCGGCATTAGCACCTTTTGTTTGTAGCAATACTGTCGCTTGCCACATAGAAAACAAGGATTGTAAAGTATGCCTGTTTGAATAGTGAATTAGTGTACCACAAACAGAGGTTAAATAGCATTTAACTTCACAAAACCTAACAATAAAATACAATGAAATACGCACAGAGCCTTCAGTAACCCATTAGCGCACATCTGTTATAAAGCTAAGAAACTGACCTGAAGACAGTGATAATGAGTCTGATGCACAAACACAATTACACTTGGTAATTAGATAACAATTATAACTGATATATATTAAAAGAATGACAAGAATTGCAGAACTCAGATGGGAGATGTGCATTCAGAATTTTGTGCACATTTAAAGACCCTATATTCAGGATATGTTCATCTTAAGTATAAGATGTGTTCATTGTGCTTGAGTTTTTTACTTAAAAGTGCACTCAGAAATCCGCGCACAAAAAAGCCACCATTCAACTGCATTCATAATAATAATGACAAATAAATGGCCAAGATATCCTTCAGAAAGCTTAACTTCAGTGTTTAAAGAAAGAATTAAGATCATAAAGATACGAGGGAGAGTAAATAACAACAGAAGTTTCATTTTGAGGGAACTCAAAAACACAGACAGAGTTACGTTTGTATTTTACAGTCTACAGTCACTTTGCAAGTGTCATAAATTGGTTTTAACTTATGTATATATGATTAGAAAACTCTTGGTCTGCAGATTTTGATGTTTCTCAATAAAAGATATCAACGATTATATCCAATATAAATATAACACAACACAATGGGATTGTGTTTTTCGTGCTTTTCCTGCGAAATCTCCTCTCTTAGGATGAAAGACGTGGTTTACTCATCTCTGTGGAATTCTGCTCTTCAACAGCATGTTTGACAACATGTGGAGATCCACTGAATTCTGTGTCTTAATTTTTCATGTTCTCCGAGACACACCGCAGTTCCCGTGCTCTCAATGCAACTTATTATTGTTAAGCACTATTCAAATCAAATGAGATATTAATCAAACCTGGCAGGCTTTGGATGATCCCGAGCAGAAAAAGAGGAAAGGGCTTTTTCATTTCCAGTAATGAGTAAATTTACATATGGATGGGACAGTGTAGTAAATTAATAAATCTGAGAATAAAAGTATGTTATAGCTTGTAAACGGTATAACAGAACAGTTCAATAGTGGATAACAAGAGGATAACTGAGAACTCAATACAGTATAATCTGTAATATGCTCAAAGTGATGCAGCATTTTATAAACAAATTAAGACAAAATTTAATCTGTGTGCTGTGGCCTGTGTCATATATTCATATCTCCCATAATCTGACAGTCTCTTGGCAAACTATGTTTGTATATGGATGGACAGATGGATCGTTTGATTATTCATGCATTAAATGAAGGCTTACCTAAGCATGGAATTCTTCCCATCACTTCTTGTACAGAGAAGCTGCCGAGTCTGATAGCCGACTGTGATTTCCCACAATGCTTTGTGGCCTCTTATGTCATTACTGTGGTTTTGGCGGTGAATACTTTCACTGTGTCGTTTGATGAAATATGACGTTTTTGCTGCTTTCTGCCCATCGAGCCCTCTGTCCACTGTTGTCTTTCCAATGGGCGCTTTACCTTTCAGTCTGCAAGGGCTCCAGGGCCCCGCCCACAAACTGTAACTGTACTCCTGTTGGTCAGAAGGACAGAGGGCAGGGTGGGCATTGTCATGGTTACAGGGCCGTGTCTGGGTGAGGCTGGGACAGTCAGCTCCTCCAAAAAGGGGTGTGGCCAGAACACGCCTGGTGCGCTGCTGGAGGGCCGGCCCACAGGTGCGGCTACAGGTGGACCAAGGAGAGAAGGCGGAGACAATGCAGTCAATAGGGCAGGGCAACAAACACGCCTGCTCTCGCTCGGGTGCCGAAGAGAACGCTTCACACACATGCGGGCTCACCGTGCTGCTGTTAGCCCGCTTCACGCACACCACATCCCGGCTTTGTATTCCACGCTGGGCAGTCACACATCGATTGGCTGGGAGGAAAGGACTCGGGGTGCAGGGACCCCAAGGAGATGAGCGCCATTCAAACAGATCTTTCTGCCACTCGCACATCTTCACACACACTCTCTGGTGCGACGGCCGCTCAGATAGAAAGCAATTGGACTGATGTGTACTCCAGCCTTCAGAATGGACGCACCGCACGGAGCGATTCTGGAGCCCGACAGAGCCACAATCATTGGCCACACACACACCCCATACACCTGCAACAAAAGAGACATGACATGAATACAGTCACCACTGTCCACCAAAGAAATACAACAACAACTAGGTTTACATATTTCCTTAGGAAAATGACTGTTACAATTCTAGGTTGTTGAGTGGCTGCCATGGTGTTTCTATGCAGTTGCTAAGTGGTATGTTGCTATGTGGTTACAAGGGTGTAGGAAGGTGTTTGCTTGCTGCTTTTCTATTTTATATCTAGCTTCTATATATGGCTTTACTCCATACGTTATTTTAATCAGTTGACTTAAATTGAAATAAATAAGCCGCATAATTTGAAGCATCATTTATGTTTGTAGCACACAGCGTCGGACCAGATACACACCAAAATGTAATACATTGTTATTTGTTATGAGCAACAGTAATTGTGATAATTTAGCAAACAATACTAATGCAATAAATAAACAAAAATCTCATTTTTGCACAGAAATGCTAAATGTGTCAATTTAGAGAAAAATAATTGTAATATCTTTAATAATTTCACATCACTGCCAAAAAAAAGCTGAAGAGAATAACAAAATCTGAATGACAGACTTTGAATGACCTCATACAGTCTGATAAATATTAAAAGAAATCATTTAGAAATGTGGTTTAGGTATATATATATATATATATATGAATAAGAACAGGAGAGAGAAACAAAAGGCAGACAGAATCTTTTAAACAGAAAGAATGACATCATTGCTGTCTTTCCTCCGGGGAAAGTCAAAGGTCATGACCTTCTTATCACAGCAGTGGTGAGGTCACTGGAACAACCAAATGTCAGAGTGAAGACAGAAAACAGTGTGACACAGAGAAGCATATGGGAAGACATCATCACAACAGAGGTCAGCCAAAACGCTCTCATCCAATCAGAGCACAACACACATATTTCATCTTTACTCCTTAAAAAATCCGTCTCGGCACAAAAGCTCAAACGCAGCATGCTAATTACTGCCCGCGCGCACATCCTCCGTATTCAAATCTCAAATTAGTCTGAGACGGGGGTTCAGGTAAGACTTTAACCACAGGGACCCGTCCGACTGAGATCTCCTACTTAATCAGGATTCCAGCAGTTAGCATGCGGATTAAAGATCAGATGTGGAAATGGAAAAGACAACGTAAACAAGTACCACCATGAAAGACACTTTTTGTTGTTGTGTTTTTCATCCTCTGTCTCTTTTCTTGGCTTTCAGTTAAAAATGTAATGTGACATTTTGAGGGAAAAACAGTAAAGAGAAAGAGGAAATAATAAGTAGCTCTTGAATATTTTAAATCCTTCTTCCTGTAGCTCTCAAATCTCACCTACACTTGTGCTCAAAGGGTCCTCAGGAGCTGTTATTGTGTTTCATGACAGAAAGAAAATAATTATATTTACAGTTATATTTTGAGTTTATGTTGGTAGAACATGCCTCTGTTGGTAGTTTTCTGAGAACTACTACTTTAAGATGTTCTTTACAAAAAAGCCAAATTAGGAGGAAAACACATCAGCAATACAGATTTTTCTAATACTGAATTAAGAAATCGTAATTGTTTTCAAAAGTTTTACAAAGGAAATAATATTTCCAATGTTCTTGTGATATTTAATAAGATACTGTATTAAAATCGAACTGTATAATAATGTTTTTTATATATAAAGAAAAAGAACAAGAGAGCACACACAGTCATCCGCACAGCTGTGACAAGCTCACAGACTGACTCCTCTATCTCCTCTGTCACTCATGTGGTTGTCGTGGAAACGCAGCAGGCAGAGAGAGAGAGAGACACGCAGAACTAAGATGTGAGCAGGACCCTGTCCCGCGGCGTCACACCGCCGTGAAGCCGCAAGACAAGATGAGGTCATTTCAAGGGCATCAAAAGCGGCAGGACAGTGACTGGCTTCACTATGGTTTTAACAGGCCCAACACTACAAAGGCGACACGCTGTTCAAACTGCTCCGCTGCAGGACATCTTATCTAAAAGTAAAAGAATCCATATTCTTCATTTCAAGAATACAAAGCCAGTTGTTTTTGGAATAAAAATAGTTTTTGTATTTAAAAAAAAATTAAAGCTAAAATTCGTAACTTTTTTTGGTTGATTGTTTGTTGTTTTTGGTTTATTTTTTATTTTTTTTTGAAAATTAACAAAAACTAGTACATGACAGATTAGTGTTCAACACGATCTCCTTATCGTACCACGAATTACAATGGTAATTTTATGGTTTATAATTTGAGCTGTTTTGTCTAATTTCGTGGAAATGTCCATCTGTAAACAGAAAAAAGATGTCCGGGTTTGCGTTTGTAGCTTGTTCTTACAGCAGTTGTTTAGAATTTAAACTTGTAATCCACATTAAGAAAATATCTCTGCAAGTACCCTGAAATTTTATGTTTCAAACAGAGATGGCGGTAAAAAAGCAAAAGTGATGGATTGCACCTTTAAGTAAACATTTTAATTGGCTCTCAATACCACCTTCTCTCCCCTCCAGCGCCACACATCACTCTGTGAAAATACTTCATTAGCACCAATCAGAGGCTTCTGGTTCAAATGCACCTGAGACAGGTTATTTTCTACTATTCAAACTTTCTAAAGCTTTAATCACCTGAAAAACACACAAGGCCCCTAGAGATGCCTCAGGGGTGTGACTCCACTTTCGTTCTGATGACTTCAAGGGGAGTGTGGGTGCAAATAATAGCATTAGCGCGGTTTCCTGTGTGCTGCTATGCTAGTTCACCTCAGCAGGTTGGAAACAGATCTTGCACCTTGACGCTTTCCATTGGTTCAATTACCTTAAAAATGATGAATACAAGAGCGGAAAGCTAAACCGCACCGCATCCTATTAAACTAAGTCTGACAGTCTTAAGTACATCTTGAGATGATTGGCTACTGTTTCACTAATGAACAAGTATATTGGTACATATGCTGCACAGCATGAAACGACAATGGGGCTTTTGTTTATACAGAGAAGAAATTGAATTATGCATTTGTGATGTCTGAAAGTGTCGGGCCCATTAGTGTTGTTTACACATCTAAAACACATTTCCTGACCCGGAGGTCTCTAGAGACAGGCGGTTTTCTTCCTCTCAACAGCCTGAAGAATGTGTTAAGATGACGCTCACTTTTTGGTCACATCCCGGGGGCAACAATAGGCCGTGTGACAGATTAATTACTTGCTGATGGCCACAGACACAATTACTGTGTTTTTCTGCCCATCACAGATGCTTTAGTGAAGAAAATGGAGCCGTTTTGGTCTGTCACGAGTCTGTGGGAGTTTGCGGCTGGGATTGGTGAATCGTTACATCTTGAATGCAAAAGCTGTGGAATGCTGTGGAACGGCTACGTTATTACAATGAGTGCATTTAGTTTAACGTGTATACGTTTAGAGGTTTAAAAGTAACGTATATTGATTTATACTATCCCAGTAGTGAGTTGACTATATGTTAACTATGCATAGCTACACTTTCCCTTAAAAAGTGTACCAGTTTTACCCAACAATCATATAGGAAATCATATATATAGTTCAAGAGAAATGAGGCAGAGGCCAAACATAACGGAATTATCTATTCCAGAATCATCTGATTATTCCAAAGTTTGCGGGACAGAACTCCTACAACATTTCTTCAACACATCACCAAGCATGACTTTGTGTGGTGTGGATTTCCTCCCCGTCCCACTCGTAATCAATCAAACCAAGAGACTAAAAAACAAATTAGTGTGTAATTGAGGTATTGAACAGTAAACAAAAGCCGGGAGGGTAATTGCAGCCCAAGAATCTTTGTTAAAGAACTCGTTTAGAGAAGCTTCAGTCTTCCCTAGGACATAAAAGCAGAAAAAAGACAGACAGAGAGAACAGTCACATTATTAACAGACACATTAACAGACATTATTTAATGCTAAATATACAACATATAATGATGCAGTTTGATGATATAATACAATCTGTGTTATTTTTCTTTATATTCATCATTACTGTTTTGCATATCTACTGTAAATCAATGCTGTCTGAGTATCTCATTATTATTAATGAAAAGGTGTGGCCAGAGGCCATCCTGCACCTGTTTTATTGGAAGGGGTAAGAGGAACAGTTCTGCTTCACTTGGTACTTTAGGCTCAATGAAACGTGACCAAAAACAGACTTTTTATAATAAAGTTTTTTGACTTTTTGTTTCAATAGGAAACCCAGAAGGAAAGTTTCTGATCTGCAGAAATAGTGACAAAAATCAGATCTGCTCCGGTAAGTCTTCATTGCCATCTTTATGAAATATGAAGCCGTTTTCTGTGTCCAGCTCATGACGCCAGAAAGAGGTGGAACTCCATGGAGACGAGTTTAAAATTAGGTTTCATGTGGCCTGAGTGCTTTTCAGATACAAACTCTGAGTTTCCGCTTCCTCCACACGGATCTTGCTTTCCCAGAATAGAGCAAATGTACAATACTGAGCAACAAAAGGACCAGAACTCCAGAGCCGAGAAACATAAGTCAACTAAAGCTAATTCACTTCAAAATTGCGTTCAGCTAATGATTGTCGCTTTGTGGTTCCATCCCAATGAGGGAAGAAATCACTCTCCCGGACTCTTTCTTTCACTCTGCCCGGTTGGTGGAATGATCTTTATAACTCAGTCTGAGTCATATAACTGAGTCATTAGCTGAATGATTTCGTCTTCACTTCCTTAACTAATCAACGAACACACCGCCACTACCTCCACTTCTACTTCTTTTATTTAAAAAAACAGTTTCTTCTTTTTACACTGTGTTGGAATACCTGAGACCTGTTTATAGCACTTATTCATTGTTGCTCTTAAAGTTTCATTTGTAAGTCGCTTTGGATAAAAGCGTCTGCTAAATGACTAAATGTAAATTTACAGGTTTTTAAATGCACAAATGTGTTTTATCAACAGCTACTGTACTTACTGTAAACACTCCTACCATCTATGCAAACAATAATTATTATGGAAGCCATCACATTTGCAGAAGTCAGGGCTATGTCCCTGCTGTAATTCACTTATGCCCTTACCATCTGCAATAAACTGAATTGTGTTCAACAGTTTTTTCTCTTATCCCCTAAAATGCTTTTTCTATTGACCGTGGCAGCAGTAAGTCATCAAATGGTGATCAAATGACTGAGAAGAGCACTAGACTCAGGCACATCTCCAGACACGCTTTACAGTCAAGAGTACTAACAGAATTTAAAGAGCTGATTCAGATGCCGGACTGCAGTGAAGCAATGCGGTAAAGTATGACAGATTGCGGTAGTGTACCGTATTCTCCACAATTGATTTGCAATATTTTTTAGCAAATCGGATGCTTAAAACACTATCTGTGGGCACAGAATTCAGGTTCAAGTTTGTAAGTACAAACTTGTGAACAAAAAACCCAAAGCAGATCCGGTCCTTCAGGATAACACAGTTTCAATTTGACACTCCAGGAATCATCACCCCTGTGGGTCTGCAGAGCTGCTCTTTGATCCAAACAGGATGTGAGACACAATCAGAGTCTCTGTGGACTGACTGCTGTCAAACGTCATTTAACAGTACAGCACATTCACCCATTCAGGTGGAAGAAAAATCTCTGAAAGTCACATGATATTCCCTGCCAGGAGTCTTTCCTAACGTTTAACAATAGAAAGTTCCAGGAATGTCCAAAATGTCCAGTTATTTTAAAATTCTATTAACATTACTGCTTGGTTATAGAAACATTTGAAAAATATTTTATAATCCTGTAAAGTTTTATGTGTCACTACTTAACAATATATAATGTTAAAGTTCTAGTAAAGTTTTTGAAAATTGTAAAAAAAAAACATTAGCCAACATTCTGAGAACGTTCCCCGTTAGCTGGGTCACAGCCAAACGCTGGATATTTTGTTGCTTGCTCAGTTCGGTTATAATGCTTTGAAAAGTAACATCGCAACAGTTCAGCTACACTGGACAGCACTAAAGAGACAAGTATTAATCTTCTGTCCTCTCGCAAGCCATCAATCTCACATATAACAATTGTTGCCATGGCGACATGAAGAATACTCAGTGCAACTCCAGCTGGATGTACGATTGATCAGACTTCACAGATAACAGATGGTCACACACTTTTCAGCCATCATTTTACAATCCTCAACCGTGCTGATCCAAGATCTGTGGCCACAGGGATCAATATCCAAACAGGTCAGTTGGTGTTCTTTATTCACTGTTCTTTTATCACAGCCATAAATTACCTCCTATCTGAAATTACAAACTGAGCAACTGTACCAGACACTGCTTCACACATTTGATTATGTAATCCAGAGGTGTCTGACCACCAGCAAATAAAAGCCAAAGGAATCTGTCAGACGTCTCAGGCT
>JAZGTI010002395.1:0-14765 GCA_036877585.1 Botia kubotai
ATGTGTCTGTGCTTCAGGAATATCTAAATATAGGCCTGTCTGTCATTTGCTCTCTGTTCTGCACTCCTGCCCGCCCTGTTTAGTAACGGGTCTCATTATTATTATACAACACATCTCAGTTCTGTGGTCCAAAGTGAAGGCAAGACACGACAAGACGTGACGAAGTGTCGTTTCAAACCTGCCTGTGTTTAACAGAGGGAGGTTAAGGGTCAGATTCAACGATAGGTTTAATTGGTTACGGAAAGGACAGTTTTCAAGAGTTTCCTCCGCATTTTCTGGCGCATTTCAATCAGCGGCTTGGTTTCCATGGCGATGTCGATGACACGCACAGCTTTAAATACAGTGAAGTCTGCTGCGTTATGAAAACGCGCACCGGTGCGTTTGTCTAGCGGCGCGTCATCACGCAACGCGGGCGTCTGTAAACCGAGAACAGCTTGCGTGAGACCGACCGTGAAGCGCAAATGTCTCTGCTTATGATGTTGCGTTTGTGACGGCGGCATTTCTCCCTCTGGCTTTGCATCACCTGTCTGCCGTTTAACAACTGAACAGAGACCATCACGCGTAAAGCATTTACCCAACGCATCTTCAGTTAATCCGCTTTAAGCTCAGTTTGTGAATCATTTCAGAAAACTGAATGTAAGACAGAAAACTGTATGACTGAACTCACGGATGATCTATTATGTGTTTCTGCGAGCGACTCTGTATTAACGTGTACTGAAAATAAAGCATATAACCACGAGCAGTGCTCTGTATTGTATGACACATATTGCGCTTATAAAAGACGGGGGGGAAATGCCATTTTCTAAACCATTGAAAACGTTTTAGGGGCTTAGGAGCCGAGGCTGTTGACAGAAACTACATAAACATGTCCTTCCATCCTTTGGAGACATTTTCCTTTATGAAAGAGAAGAATGTAATTCATATAATGTCATTTGTTGACAGAAAGAGACGTTTTTTCATACACGCTTAAGAAAGACAAACGCTCATATTTCCTCAGAGCTGTGAGTCATACATTACGGTTGTCACACACACACACACATACTGTACTATCATGACGGACTTTATGAAGGGATGAACACAGAATCAAATACAGGATGATACATATTTTAATATGAAAAAATGTGTTTGGTATCTTGGGGACATCTGCCAGACTCATTCTTGTATCCCTCCTTTACAATTTACACGACCAGTCAAAAGTTGACAGACCTTCTCATTCCATTACAAGTGTTATTAAAATAATTCTACAATGTGGAATGTAGAGACAGTAAATGACAGAAAACATCTATTTTATCTTTTTAAAACAGACAGGCTTGCTTTCAGCTCAGCTCTGCACAGTTGTTACGTTGCTCTATTAAACGTCGCTCGTACAAAAAACATTATCTGCAGACACACACATTTCCATCTCTTAAAGAAATAGCTCGAAAAATGAAATATTCCCCATCAGTTACTCGCCCCCGTTTTATTCTGTGCAACACAAAAGTTGATATTCTGAGAAATGTTTAATAAGTACAATAAAGTCAACGGGTGCCACTGTTGCTTGGTTATCAGTGTGCTTTAAAATATCTTATTTTGTGTTCCTCAGAAGCAGAAGCACACAGGTTTGGAGTGACATGAGAGTGAGTGAATGATGGAAGTATTTTCATTATGGGGTGAACTGTCTCTTTAAATCAAACGCCACAGCTGAAAACTCTTAATTATTCGACAGAGCGAGACTGACGACAACTGTTGTACTTGTGCACAGCTTCAGGTTACAGTTTCCTTTGCACTGGTTGAAAAAATGACTTTCCAAATGGAACATTCTAACCATACACCGTCAAAAAAACCCAACCCTGACTGGGGATAATTTCCCTGAGGTTTAAACCCAGGAGCTTTTGAATTAACCGCTAGGCTATGTAACCCATAAGGTTAGATCTTTGACAGATTGACATTTAAAGAGTTGAAAAGTTTCTTGCCTGTGGATGTGACAGTCTGTTTTTCTCTGTTATAAGTGAACAGAGAGGGTCAATAAGACAGAAGGTACATTGCTGTGTAGCAACACATTCATCACTGTCCCTTTAGGCTAACAAATTAACTTGTCAACGAGATTTGATTAATAAATCCATTACGCTTCGAATTTGTTTTTCAAAGTAACAAACTGACAAAATTAATCAAATCAGGAGCGCACAGAGAAACATGGATACTATAATACACTTTATGTGAATGAGTACATGTCTTTAGACAGCTATCGTTTGGATATAACGCTTCATTTAATTACTAGAGACTGATTCTAATCCTTCCCGCAAAGAATTGTATTTACTTTTATTCATAAATATATTCTTAGCTTATAGAATATAAGAATATGCTACGCAAACCCACACACACTACATTGTGCAGAAATACTGCATTAATAAATAACGTCACGCATACAAATCAAACGTTAGACTGCTCATCGGTGTTGTACTTTGTTTTGTGTATGAAACACAATAAAAGTCTATGAAATGTTCCCATTCGGATAGATATGTAAACGCGTGTGTGTGTGTGCGCATGGGCCAATGGGGTGATTATACGTCCGCCCCCTCGTCCTGTGTTTAAAGACAAATGAGAGGTAATCATTTCAGAAGTGCAATGCTCCAGCACAGCGGTACACCACCCACCCTCTCTCTCTTTACACGATCACTTCATCACAGCCACTTCCACACACACTCACAGCTCCGGCCCAAGAAACAGTACGCAACACTCCAGCAATTCTCTATTAATGAACATATATATCAAAGGCACACTGCAGAAAGCACCCAGACATTTCTATAATACATTTACCAAACCGTGCTGTTCTCATGTTCAAAATAAAAAAAATAAAATCTTTTAACAGGTCTCTGAAGCCTTTGATACACTGATGATATCCGGTTCAAGGTAGGGTAGGTTAGCAATAGCAAGCTAGCTAGATCCCGCCCTCCGTTCAGAGTGCTCTTCAAAGCCACACCCCCTCCAACACGCATGAACGCATGCACAGTTTGACAGGCAAGTAGGATATCCTATGATTGCATTCGGACCGAATGCAATGATTGGCCGAACATTTTATGGTCCCGCACCTTCCGCAGAAGATTTAAATATAAATGCATTTAGACCACTTTACTGTGATTGCTATCAGAATGTGAAAAGACTGTTTTGCTTTAAATATTCTTTTAACTTAAAATCGTTAAAATATAAAATCGATACAACGATAAAATCCTTTTTTGACACTGCAGCACAACTATAATTTAAATAGTGTTATGACATGTGATATGTAAAGCACCCGTAGGTAAGCTCACAGAAAGTGTATTAAATCGAGAGCTTTTTTCTGCCTATAGTTTTCTCCTGGTTGATCGGCTGTCAAGCTCACACCCACGTGCTCTCATGATGTCAAAATGCGCTGTGAACGATGCAGTGAGCGAAGACTAGCCCTCACAAACACGCAGTATGTTGTGTCATACAGAAAGCATCACCAATGGAACATATGCAGCGAGGATCACATGATCCCTCCATGCTCGTTACCTGAAATCTTATCACCATGGGAACGCATGATTGCCTGACCTGCTCAGAAACCAGTGGTCCGCTCATATGGGTTTTAATAGCAGATGGTTATATTAAGAAAACAGGGCAGATGTGTAATAGATTGCTGATACACTCCAGTCTCAGACCACACTGAAATATACGATATTAATTTATTATTAAATTGTTATTTGCAATAATAAATTAGACAAATTAAAAATCGAAACACCCTCAGACTTTTTGGACCCCATCGTATACGTGTATTTAATATTAGCAAATGAAACATGCATGCATTTTTTTTAAACAAATGAACACATCATTTACGTAATAATTACTCAAGTTCAATCAAAAACCTTGAAAACAACAAATTTGTAAATTCTAAGTCCTGTTCAGGCACTCCCCTCACTCAGCAGTCATCTTTGCATCTCTGCGGCAGCTATTTCAGTCATACAAGACCAAGTCCTATCTACCTAAAGTCAGATATCTCTAAAATTGCTGGCTAAGCTCTCAATGAATCACTATATTTCAGACTGACTATTAAACCTGACATTAACCGTATTATAAATGATGCTCCTTAAGCTCGATAAAAACAAGTTTCCCAGATTGCTTCAGGTGTGCAAAGGCCGTTAAGTACCTCACAACACCCTGTACGGAGCCCCTCCCCCAAAGCGATTGACCATTGGCTCTTTCCACTAGTAGGCGGGACTTCCGAGGCTAGAGCCGCCATACTGTGTTCCATAGTTTCCCCCATTCATAGTAAAAGAATTGCAGCATCTGGTTAATGGAATATTAACTAACAAGGCTAGCTGCAGTTCAGGTACGAGTGAACCCACGACCTCAGTTTTGCTAGTGCCACGCTCTACCAGCGCTAGAGGAATGCAAATATCAGTCTGGGCGATACACCGGTCCATCATCTGAATTATTGACACTTGTTTTCAGACTTCAGATATCAATAACAGAAACTTCATTCTATTATTGATAATATCAGAATGACTTTTCACCTTTGAATTCTTTTCAATTGTATGATCAGTGGGAGCCAAAAACATATTTTACAAAATGCGTGCACATCTTATTCAATTTCATGTTAGTGCCACTTACTCCCATTCTTTGCGTCGGGCCTGTGGGGTGCTCTGAATCTTGTGTGCCTGGTGTGCTTTAATGATGTCCCGTTGTTCGATGAGCCCCCCCCTGCGCCGTTTAATGACGTTCGGGCTGACAGCAATTGGGTCCAACCCAACCGCCCCCTCGCACGACCCCCCCAGATCCAGGGAGAATGGAGTCGCGCCCAACAGATGGCCGTGGGGGGCGCACAGGGTGTCGAAGCTTGTTGCATGGGACAGGAAGCTGTTGGCCAGTCTCTGGGGCTCCAGCAGCGAGCAGGAGTGGGACCCTTCCTCCAGTGCTCCCCTGTGCTTGTGCCAGACCTCCGGGTCTCCTGGCGGGAGGAGGAAACATCGTGGAGATGCGCTCCCCACACGCATCCCGTGGCTGAAAGATGGCACTGCCAGGGCATTGCGGTCAGAAAGACTCTGAGCGCTGACCGAACAGGTGCCCAGTTCCAACATTCTGAAGCCAGACTCTCAGCATTGTTCTGTTTACAGGGAAAAACGAGAGAGATAAAGTTAAAACAGCTTGTCTCTAATTAGCGTCAATTTCTACATCTTTAGCACTCTAGAGTTTATGCAAACAAATGAGGTCATGAATTTATAATGAAGGACTTTAAAAACAAACTTGACTATAAAACACGGTCAAATAGTTGCCAAAGCTGGGAAAATAACTTCAGTATTGGTAGATTTTTATTGAACCTAATGACACTCCCCTGCGCCTCCTTCGCAAAAAGACCTCGTTGTTTCAGAAAGAATAGTTGTTGCTACAAAGCTTGTTTCATGCGTTTCCTCTAAATAAATTACGTACAAGATAATCCTTTAAAATCATGATGATGTTCCAGCCGGGTCGCATCAACCTAATGAGGCAATCAATTACGCTGCGTATAAACCAATTAAATCCCAATAAAATCCCAGCTATGCTCACAAATCATGCAAAAGAGCTCCTTAAACGCTTAGAAACCATTCATTCAGAAATGAATACCTCCAAATTGCCTTCTCATAACAATCTGACTGAACATATACCAGATTATTACTCAGTGTGTGTTTACGAGCATATCCAAAGAACTGCTTAATGAACTGCTCTCTAGGAACAAAAATGTCCGGCTCTACTTCCTGTTTCAACAGGAAATACATAAACTTAAGACAAAAGTGCACTTATTAAGCCATAGGGTCTTTTAAATAAATGACATCACCTAAAAAGGGAAAGCCACCTGCTTACACTATGATCCCCACGGCAAAGCTGCAGAGTATTAACTAGATCCCCCTTATTACATAAATCACTAGCTGGCTAACAAAGAACCAGGGCATTGCCTAGTGTTACTATGTGAACCGACTAATGAACATACCACACTGTCAAAACATACACTATAGTACACATACACATATCACTGTAGTGATCCTGACTGGCTGTTTTGACCTACGAGTGCTTTTATCTACATCAATGTTGGTAAACAAATGCTGTTCGTATGTGCTCGTGCCTTTCGACTCCAGAGTACCGACTTCCCCTGCAGGCCGCAGATTCTCTGCTTTGCTTGACTAGTGTGAGACTACAGAACATGAACTGTTTGCGTAAGACACATCCTTCAGTGAGGCAGCTGATGAAGATGGTGTGTTTCACAAAAACCAGCTCTGCTCTGCACCCTGTTTGCAGGGTTCGGCATTAATTACTTTCCTATTTGTTAATTTGTAGACAGCATGAAGCAAAAGCTGACAGGGTATCAATTAGTAAACCTGACCAAATAAAACAACCTGACCAAAAGTCCACGCTTCGAGCGCCATGATTCATCACACAAATCTGCCCAGAAACGGCGTCTTATTACCCCAGCTGAAAATGGGGCAGCGGCTGACAGTCAGGGCTGGATGCAGAGGTGTTTGGCCAACATCCAACATCCTTCCATTGACTAACTGGGGGGAAATATAGTATGATTCCCGCCTTCGGTAAATGGGAAAAAGGCCAAACCCACGTCTTCCTTCGCATTTCAAATGTGGATTATCATCACAATGACATAGGCAGGGGAAAAAGATTTATGGAATATAATCTTAATTCCACACACCTTCATTCAGAAAACCACTGCTCGGAGTCCATCCACGGCCTTTGTTTTTGAACCATAGTGACTCTCTGTAGCCTCGGCCATGGTGAGCTAATAAAAGGCCATGTATTGATTCGGAAGAAGGAGGATAAATTGCAGCTCCATAATAACGTACGAGAGCTTCCAGCGGGAGAGAACGATACCTGCCTGTGCCAAGTCCCAACGAAGGGCCCTAATTAAACTTAACTGCGGTTTACTGATGAATGAAAAGGAAGAAGTGTGTTTGAGAAATAAAAAGCGTTAGTGCAATAACAAAAGCCAAGCAAGGTTTTCTGTGCCCAACTGTCAGTTAATTATTAGTGTGATGGGTCCATTTCCTACACACTGGTCAGGAAACCATAGGAGATCTCCGTAACTGAGCTTGACGCACGCCAGAGCAAAACATGTCCAAACAATGACAACAGGATATTGTTATCAAACTGATGAGACGGCTCAGCTACAGAAATATAAAAACAATCAGTGACATCAACTGAAGTTTCTGAAGTCCTAAAGCAGGCCCTGTGCCGTTACCATGGTACCACGATGGTGTCACATGATTCTTTGATAAAGGGGCTAGTCGTCACTGGGGCTAGTCGTCACACTCCTTCCTCCAGTGAATAGTTCTCAGGGAAGGTTTATTTTTGAACGTCTATATTAGGGATTTAAATCCATGTTCCTGGAGGTCCGCAGACCCGCAGAGTTTAGTTCCAACCGGCTCCAACACACCTGCCTGGATATTTCTGGCTGTTTCCCAAAGATCTCGTTGAGCTGCTTCAGGTGTGATTCATTAGGGATGGAGCTCAACTCTGCAGGTCTGTGGACCTCGATGGAGAGCTGGTCTATTTACACACATCCATTAAGTCTGGACTACAATAGAAAGTTACTGAACATTATCGCTGAACGCTGTGCTGCCCGCTACTAAATGTTTTATTGCCCAGAAAAGCAAAAGGCTTGTGACAACATGCCCCAACTGCAGGTCGTTCTGTCTGAGATACCACAATGGAACCTGCTTTTCTGCACGATTTAAGCAGTAAAACAATTACAAAGCGTGAAACAATGAATGAAAACAACTTAATTAAAGTACAAAAATAACAAACCGTTGTTTTGCCTGACAGTTTGAAATAAACACTGCTGTAAGTGATGTATTATTAATTGACATGCAGATAAAGGTCGCATCATCTGACAGGAAAAGTGCCCTTTAATAGCAATGTTTACTATGAAACATGTAGTTCTGTCATTATTATGGAATTTAATCCTTTATTTTATCTTTTATATCAACAGAACAAATATCCAAACTCTAATTGTAGTCTGAGTATTCCTGTAGTTCAACAGGTTGAGCACTGCGTTAACAGCACAAAGGTTGCGGGTTCGATTCCCAGGCACTGATCAAATGTATACCTTGAATGCACTGTGTGTTACTTTGGATAAAAGCATCTGCCAAATGCATAAATATAATTCTACAGAACTAAGCTGCAAGCACAGGTGAGTGACTGCAATAATAATTATATACCACGTTTATTGACACAATGTTCTGTTCAAATAGCTCACAAGCAGCACGTGGACCAGAGCGAGCCAACAGTCATCAGTTTTTATCAGTGATTCTTGTTTGCCTTCCACAAGATGGGTTTCTTTCCACAGCTCAGTGTTTACCTGACATCTTTGAAAGTACAGTGAGTCATACTCCATTAGGAAACCTAGCGTGTTTTTTCCTCTTTCATTTATAGGTTACAGTGTCCTCAAAAGACAAAAAATTGTTTAGAATATCAGCAAAAGGCGGAATGCAGGTGAGCATCAGGTGCATCGATCCCAGAAAAATATCACTCAAGTGAGACGTTTTTGAAAAGAGAGAATATAGAGAAATGTTCAGAGGTTTAAAAAGGCACGAGTGGGCTGGGTTAAGCTATAATCAAAACTGACTCTTTCTTGTCAAATTTTGAACATTTGAAAAGTGGATCGGATGCGTCAGCGAAGCCGTGCGGACAGGAGCAGAGGAATAACCTTATGCTTTTCAGAAAAATCTGAACTCAAACCCGCCTGCGATGGATAATTTGAGGCGAGGACCAAAGAGCGCGTAACCTTCGCAAACACCTGCTAGCCTGAACAAATCCTTTTGAAACAGAGACGTTTTGTCCTCCCCCACGATTCCTGCCCTCCCGAATCACCTCCAGCACTTTCCAGGCCTGTCTGGGAGTATTATCAGAGCTGAAGTCAACAGAGACAGCCTAAAATACAGATGAAATTGATTTCCTTTTATTGCTCGACCACAGGAGGTGAGGAGAACATCAGCAGTCGACCGATTCTGTCTCATTAATGAAAACTTCTAAACCTCCAAAGCTTCTTGAAACATGTTCATCTGAGGGAGAGAGTACAACAAAAAACATGAAACGTTTTTTACACGCCCGGCTGCAAGACCCTCAGAGCAAATTTGCTTTTGAGACACTTGGTATTCAACTTAACACTACACTGATAGAATGCTAATAAGAAATGAGTTATTATATCTCTACCCTACACAAAAACACTGTTACTATGGTGACATGTTGAAAAACATGGTACTACCATGGTATACTTGTTGTTAGTGTCTACATTTTCCTCTTGGCAAACACAGTCTGGTGTCTTGTTAACAAACAGCTCGAGCTCGTTTCAAGTTCTTTGTGTTAAGCCACAAACAAGTTCTCACTGGGAAAAAACAAACATTCATGATCTCAAGCACATTTCCATCAGCGGAATAATGACTCAAATGTGTGAGGTAATCAAGTGCTGGCTGTTTTCCTCTCAGTCTCTCTATGTGCAATTACATCATTTCAATACAAAAGAAGAGTGGGCAGATCAGTTAACGGTTAAGAAAAGCCTGTGTGACAGCTATCCTGTACCGTTCCATTTCATCTGACCTCTTCCACTGGAAGGAAAAAATCGGATCATTCTTTATCCCAAACAACAATGAAATGAAACAGAATAAGACTTCCAGATTTTTCTCCTCAGAAACAGACCCTTATCATTTGTCTCTTTTGGCATCAAACTATTTCCACAAAATGCAAAAAACTATAAGGATTCCAAAGTGTGTTATCAGAGATTTCATTATGACCTCAAAATCGGACACACATTTTTTTCTAGCACTGTTTACTAACTGTACCTTAGCAATTGTCTCATTTGTGTCTGTAAATATGTCTCTTAAAGATTTGTAAAGAAACACCTCACGAGATCTCCTGAGCTATGAAACAGGAACCTCTGAGCGATTAAAATTTCCTCCGGACTGTTCCACCAATGTAGAAGCATTTTCCATATATACTGTAACATACTGTATACTCTACTGTATATTTACAACACTGCTATTTCTTTTAACGCAAAGTTTACTTTTACAATAGCTGGTAAACATGTTTCAATGATGCCATCCTGAGGTGAGCAAATTCTCCCGAAACAGCAGACGGTCACAGATTGTTAGCCTAAATGTTGGTGCAGTTTCCACACAAATGGCAGGCGCTGAAAATATACACCGAACTAACTGGAGACAAAACAATCTGCTTTGTTTGCCCCGCGTCAGTCATGAAACAGCTGTGAAAAGAGCTTTTCATTCAAATTCTTATCTGAATGATTGGACTGAGTATTGAATTTGTTCCTTTATGTCAGGCACATTACAAAGTGACGACTTAATCATAGCTTTACCCCTCACGATTAACACCAATCTCCAAGAAAGAAAAGACTGAATGTCAAAAAATGCCTTCGAAAAATGGTTAAATTCAAACAGAATAAATAAAAATGGGACTCGGTTACTAAGTCTTGTGAGCTGCATACCTGTCTACAGTCTATGAATGCACGTATTACTCCAAATTTAAATGGAACTACACTGAGTAAACCATGTAACTCAAAGTTAACCTCTTTTCTAAAGCTGCAACCCATAATGCTTTTGGGGTTAAAATAAGCAACAATCAGTTATTGAGCAAGTACATGACGGATCAGTGTTCAACACGATCTCCTTATCTTACCCCGATTCACAGAGGTAAGTTTATAATAATGATTTAACATAATAATGATTCTAAAAAAATGACGATTTGGTTACTATATTACTACACTGCGTTTGTAGCGTGTTCTTATAGCAGTTGTGTAGAATCTAGACTTGTGAAATTTGGCTAAAATTAGTTCTTTTAAGAAGATCTTATAAGGCGAGATAAATTTTGCAGTGCAGTGCATCTATGATTCCTTAAAAAGCTTTCTGGCCAAATATCTCATTAGGTTTAGGAACAGAACAATGAATTCGGTAAATATCACACACACATGCTCATTTGCAATTTTGTTCTTGTGTTAAACTACAGCATTTTGTATAAGAGGTGACTAAACAGCTTTTTATGGAGCGCGTTTATTTTTTCCCTTCTGCCACATTCACAATGGACATGACTCATGGCTGACGAGCTCAAACCGTAAGCAGTGATGTCTGTTTGACACACAAACCAGCGGAAACAAGCCCAACCTAAAGCCTGGCTGGTTCCCACGGCAGCCAGGGGGTAAGATGACCCAGATGTGCGGAAATCATCTCAAAGTCTAACTGGACCAAGTCACCTGTCAATTCCAGAACAATGTAGCCAGAGAAAACGAGACAGCAGAGAGTGTGTGTTTAATTACTGTGGTATGGTGACTGAGGAGTGTGTGTGTGTGTGTGTGTGTACAGATGACAAGAACACGGTTCATCCCATGCTGCTTAAAGAAGGTTGTTTATTTACCAGAGAAAAATATGTTTGTGCCGGAGGAAAGCAAACAATAAACAATAATGAAAGAGAGATGAAACAGTAGGAAGGAGGAAAACAAATGGAAAAGGGGGTCAGGGTTACAAAGAAAAACAGATGAAAAAAAATGCTGGAAGAAAAATATAATGAGCACTAACATGAATTTGTCTGCGTGTTTACTTGTATTGAACGCGTACGGCTGAAACTCAACGTGTCACTTCCTGTTCTGAGATTAAAGCACGTCTCCCTCAGCACCGACCAGCGTTGTCACAAAGGAGCGAATGAAATGAAGGCCAGTGTGCTGGGGGATAAGAATAGCCACAGAAATCGCCACCGTACGCTACAGTGTCCAGCGCATTAGTGTGCTGCGTGGCCTCCAACGCATCACTTTACACACCTGCACAACAGGGCTGCAGACTTATAGCACAGAATATAGCACTTTTTCAAACACACACAAACACACACACACAAACAAACACACACACACACAAACAAACACACACAAATATACATATTTTTGAGACGTCTTTTCCTTTTCACACCACTGATAAAAAACACTCTGACCTTTTTAAAACGTTTAGAGAGACCATAAATATTCATACAGCTTTTAAGCCACACCCCTTCTGAAAACAAACAAACAAATACACACGGAAAGCCTCTTATTAAACATGCATTCGAGTCTTTAGGCCATTTTCATTGGGCTGTCAACCGTGTCAGGAATGCTAAATGTGGTCACATCATCTTCTGAAAGACCAGCATCCCTCAGACTTTAACTCGACCCCTCCCTCACAGAAAACAACTGAACATGCTAATCAAGGTCTTTAGGTTTACTGGACAGTTACAGGTAGTTACAGGTAGTTACAGGTAGTTACAGGCAGGAGTGTTGAAGAAGATCTGGAACGCCCGATTACGTAATCAATAATAATGTAATATTATTATATAGTAATATAATCTCTCTCACTCTCACTCTCTCTCTCTCTCTCTCTCTCTCTTGCTCTTTCTGTGTGTATGTATAAATATATTTGTGTATGTATATATATATATGTGTGTGTATAATAAATATATATAGAGAGAGATGTGTGGGAGCATATGTGTGTGTGTGTGTGTGTATGTGTGTGTGTGTGTGTGTGTGTGTGTGTGTGTGTGTGAAAATGGACATGGGTTTCAAATCCCATCCCAATATATTGCTTTTTTTAAAACCGAGCAAAACAGCCGCTGAACTTGACAGCCAGTCATCACTACGCATTTCATTTTTATGGAAACGTCATTGTACAGCAGCCCAAGCATGAGGTGAGTCCACACTGTCAAAATCTAATTCTCACCACACACATTCTCCAGGGATTTTTTGTCTACTGCAAATTTGTAGAAAGACATATTTTCATCTGATATCAACAAAACAACAAAATTACACATCTTTGTTTGTTTCCAATTACATATGGCATCAATTGTAACAAAGGTGTGTATTTTGTTGAAATGTATTCTATAATTCATTATTTGTCCGGCAAAGACGACACAGATTCAGCCTGACTTTTACTCTTGGGCTAAATATACAGACAGTTCTTGGTAAAGTTTTGTCAGTTATCTCTTTTAAAGCTGCCTGACACGTCCACATAGACGCAAAGGTTTCAATGCCCCTCATCACGGGACTTTAAAGCTTGCAGCAGCCTGCAGCCTGCCCTCCTGCACTGATACACTATACTGCAATTGAAAGATTACTTTGAAAATGAAACACTGCGCTCAGAGATGCTAAATATGTTTATGGATTCCTGGAGAAGGAGCCAAAGAAATAGCAGCACAAATGCATTTGGGGTTTATTTCCAAAGTGGTCAAATAAAAACAAATCTGGGTACTGAAAAAAAAAGTTTTTTGTAAGATAAAAATGTGTGGGTTTGATTTTTTTTACATACTGACATGAATTTTTTGACAGGCTTAACAACAACCCAAACAAATCTGTATGCTGCTCGGCACAGAGGACAGCAATGGGCGTTTTAATTTCTCACCTGTCTAAGCAGTTTAGTATTTCAATTCTGTGTCAACATTACGGTATCCAGCGGGACAGCCACCAATTTCAAATTAATCACTTTAATACCAATAATATAAAAATATTCCTCTCTAAACGGCTAGCTTAACTTCTTTATAATCCACTTGATGCATCTGTTTCATAATAACACAAGATAAGCAACGATTGCTCAACAATGCAGGTCGTATGTTTCATACACACACTCTACATGTGTGAAACAATCCTGATGGAGAATCAAAGCTCAGCCAGGCTGTGTCCAGATCTGCCCACGGATGTAAACACACTGACATACGTTCGGTTCAAACTTGCCGCTTTCATCCCTTGCTGTGGGTCTGTATCAAGCACGAAAATGACACTCATTTACACTGCTTGCCTTTTAATTATCACCATCATGAACAGAATGTGACCAGGTTTCCTCGAACAACCAACTTTGCCGAGGTAAAAAGCAACACCAAACACAACATGATCAACCCTGACTTCACTTCAGAACAAGAGGCCTGGCCGTTTGGTCCGTTTGGCAGCTCTGGAGTGATTAGTCACGTCAATTACAGTTCAGGTAATTTGTTCTAAAATATCTATGGTTCTATGTTCAAAATGGAAGATAGCAAGAACTTACAAGGTGTCTGGCACCAGACAAGCAACTGCAGTTGAGAAGATTAAACAGCTAACAGTTGTTTGGAGAAATTGTGAGAGCACAAAGTGAATTTTTCTTTTTTGGTGAGCATGAAGTCAGGGGTATTGATTGGCATGGCCCCGGGTTCACAGGAAAGGCGCTGAAAGCGATGAAGTTTGCTTTCAGAGAGTGTTATGTGGACAGAAATGTCAGCTTCGGTCTTCATACTGATTCAAGATGACGCTTATAGCGTCCACATATAAGAGCTTCAAAGAAAACATACCACAGATTTTTTATATCAGTGTGTGTCAACCCAACCAAGCAGATCTGGTTCGGTTAAAACCGTTGCATTGTTGAGTTATGCATCATCATTTACATTAATAAGATTACACACCCAGTAATATGTTATCCTTTGATAACTCTTCCTATAGCTCAACTTGGGGCGAACATGGTGCTTGCGACGGCAAGGTTATGGGTTCGATTTTGAAAGAAAACATATGGCACTGTGTTTAAAATGGCCCCTGAAGATAAATAAACCTGTTGAAAATGTTAGCGCCTAATTGTCAATTTATAAACAGGACGGTTATGGCATTGTATAAGTCTGTCGTGCGTGTCACAGCTCTGTTTATCTCATTCATCTTTAAGTGAAAGTGACCTATTTGTCAGATATGGTAACCCATACCTGAAATGTGACCTCTGCATTTAACCCATCACTGGTGAGGAGTGAACACACAC